>PVJI01003985.1:0-115201 GCA_004026765.1 Micronycteris hirsuta
CCCAGTGAGGGCCACGTGAGAGGCAACCATACATTGATGTTTCTCTCCCTTTCTTTCTCCCTCCCTTCCCCTCTCTCTAAAAATAAATAAATAAAACCTTTAAAAATAATAATAAAATACACACACACAATGAAAAGGTATACTATCACACAGACACACACAAAAAAACCCCAAAACCTGTCAATTAAAACCAACATTCCTTTGTTTCCCTACTAATTCTGTCTCCAAAACCATGATGGATTTTGCTTTATTTATTGGCTTGTTTAATGTCCCACATGTTAAAAATTAACAGCACTCTTTCCATCTTTGGTTACTATGCCAAACAAAATATGCTTTATATTAATGTTGAAATCCATTTACTGATCTTTTAAGTAAAAGTGGTGTTCATATGTCTACCAGACCCTGACACCTGACTTAACCACGTG
This sequence comes from Micronycteris hirsuta, assembly GCA_004026765.1. Lineage (NCBI taxonomy): Eukaryota > Metazoa > Chordata > Mammalia > Chiroptera > Phyllostomidae > Micronycteris > Micronycteris hirsuta. The sequence continues at coordinate 426 of PVJI01003985.1, forward strand.
GACACCGAATGTGCTCTTGCTTTCCATTTTGGTCTTTTGTTCTTAAATCTGCAGTGCTTCTCATCCACCTAGAAGTACTGATTATATATTTAAAAATGCAGCCCTGGCTGCTGTGGCTCAGCAGATTGAGAGCGGGCCTGCAAACCAAAGGGTCACAGGTTTGATTCCCAGTCAAGGCACATGCCTGAGTTGCAGGCCAGGTCCCTAGTCTGGGGTACGCAAGAGGCAACCACACATTGATGTTTCTCTCCCTCTCTTTCTCCTTTCCTTCCCCTCTCTTGAAAAATAAATAAATAAAATCTTTAAAAACACTTTTAAAAAGAGTAAATAAAAATGCACACGCATCCACACTCAATGCAGACTCAACGAAAAAAAAATGCTATCTATGTATCTCTTAGCCTGGTTTTTCTAATCAGCCTGATTCAGAAGTAGTGGAAAACACACGTGCCAAAGCTAAACTTCCTGACATTTAGAAAACTGAAGCCTTGTTACTCTCACATTGGGTGGCTCGCTAAAACTGGGAACAAATTTGGATTTATTCTGTTTGTGCCCATGAGTGTGTGATGTGCACAATGGAGTCTCACCTATTTTCTGCTAGTGTTCTATCTGGATGATCTGAGAAGTCAGATCTTCCCCCACCCCGGGAGGCCAACACACTGATCCAGTACTTATTCCTGCCCGTTCGGACACACTGAGAAGGAGGAAGGCAGCTCATATTCTCCAGCGTTCTCAAGATGCTCACATATTTGCCTTCTGTTAGCATAGTGTTCAGTGGCTCAAACAATGATCTCTTTTACTTCTTTCTCCTCTCTCCTCCAGTCTGCTTATCTAACAGTGTCCTTGGGGTCTAAAATATCCAGGATTTCAAGGCAACATCGATATACTACTTTGTGTCATTTCTTCAAAAAGAATGCATGTATTTATCAATTTCATCAAAAATCACACTGGGTGGAAAGAGTCATGTTCATAGGTGCTGCTGCAGCACTACTAATGACATAGAGACCCAACTGCAGCCGGAAGCTCTGCGACAGGGTAGGTAAATTATGGCCTATTCATATACGGGAATATTGAGAAAACAATGCAATCATCAAAAAGGACATTTTCATTCTCTAAGAAAATGTTTATGCTAAATTTTTTTTTAAATAAAAATGTAATCGGGCCTGGCTGGTGTGGCTTGGTGGATTGAGTGCCAGCCTGCAAACCAAAAATGTAATCAAAATGTCATTTTAGTACTACCTTTAAAATATGGCACATTTTAAGCTGTTTTCTGAGTGATGGTACTGTGGGTCCCTGCTTTTTTGTGGTATATGTTTGTATTATTCAGTTGAGAGGGGAAGACAAAATAAAGTAATTATGGGAGAAAGAGAGTTACAGCTAATCAAACAAAAGTTTTTGGTCTTCCGTATTCTAGGCCTTTTTTAAAAAAAAAAACTAAGAAAGTCAGTACAAGATTGTCTGTGCCAGCTCAATTGTCTTGTCCTATGGGTTAATGGTGGACGGTGCTCTGTATGGGGAAGATTGCTGGTGTTTACAGAATAACAGCTATGTGACAAGCAGGAATCTAAGTTCTTTATATGTATCACCTCACTTAATCCTCACATCAACCCAATGACGCAGTATGATTATTTCCATCCTACCGATACTAAAACTGAAACACAGAAGTTAAATAACTGGTCATCCGTCCACAATTTAAACTCAAGCCCTCTGGGATTTGAATGACCACAGCATTTACAAAACTACACTAGGCGCTCACTGCATCTTATTAGAACTATCATTAGTTTCAAAATATTTGGGAAGTGAGCTGATTCCTTAAGTTGCTATTTATACAACATATGCTTCAAATAATCAGAGCATCAAGGAACAGACCAAAGAAATCTCCCTATTGATGCCTTATGGGAAAAAACTTTGCCAAAGTCTGTCATAGAGATGCAAACAGCTACCTCGATGAGGTGGTAATGCCACTGGTCCCTTTCTTCTGTGACATCAATCAAATATTCATGTGCAAGGAATAAGAGAAAAAATATATCATCTATTATCAGTCTTCCAACTTAATTGGAGGGGTCAGATGAATGACAACTGGCGCAGGACATAAAAATGCATAACTGAATACTAAGTCTCATGTGTAGCAGAGTGAACCGTTTCGTGCAGAGGTCAGGTAGGAAGGACGGTCAGCTCCCAAGCATCATAGAATTTTGAAGGTACAAGAAACACCTGGAGACCACCTAGCCACGTCCAGCATTACAAAGTGAGAGCTAATAACTGAAGGTCCCACAATTGCTAAGAAGCAGAGGCAGGTAAAGTAGACAAGAAAGCTTGAGGAAGCAATCCTGGAAAAGCTTTCCAAAGACAAGGTTCAGTGAGGTGATGGCCCTTTACATGAAAACAATAGATAATAATCCCCTTTCCTGGATTAGCAAAATCAATCTGCCAATGGTCTGATTTTCATGTTGAACTATTTATTTTATTCCATTTATCGTGTTTAAGCATTAGGCATTTTAATGAGTATTTTATTCAACCCAAAATATTACCAAATAGAAACACATCCAGCCCTGGCTGGTGTAGCTCAGTGGATTGAGCGTGGGCTGGGAACCAAAGGGTTGCCGGTTCGATTCCCAGTCAGGGCACATGCCTGGGTTGCAGGCCAGGTCCCCAGTGAGGGCCAAGTGAGAGGCAACCACACATTGATGTTTCTCCCCATCTCTTTCTCCCTCCATTCCTTTCTGTCTAAAAATAAATAAATAAAATCTTTTTAAAAAGGGGAAAAAAAGAAATAAGGAACTAGAAAAAAAAAAGAAAGAAAGAAACACATCCACGCACAGGTGCCTATCTGAGAAGTGATAATCTGACCACCCTGACATACCTCTTGTTTGGACACAGGTAGGTGTCTGATGCTGTAAACTGGTAAGGAGAAATTTTTTATCCAGCTTTGATGCTTCCACCACTGACATACTCTTCAATTTCATTAAAAGCACTTAAATAAAGTGGTGGTGGGAAAAATGGACACAACTGTATTTGAATATTAATTTAAAAATGATTAATAAAAAAGCACTTAAATATTATTTGTAATAATTTCTCACAGAAAATCTATCAGGCACAAGAAAACAGGGATATGCTTAACTCTAAGTAGACCGATCTTCCAGTACCTAAACATCAACTGATCGAGCAATATTTTTTATAAAAAGATACCTGAACGTTAATAGGCAATGTATAAAGATATTAAATTAAGCTTAGTTTTGTTTTTGTTTTTTTAAGATTTTATTTATTTATTTTTAGAGAAAGAGGAAGAGAAGAAGAAAGAGAGGGAGAGAAACATCAATGTGTGGTTGCCTCTCACATGGCCCCCACTGGGGACCTGGCCCACAACCCAGGCATGTGCTCTGACTGGGAATCGAACCGGCAACCTTTTCGTTTGCAGGCCCGCACTCAATCCACTGAGCTACACCAGCTGAAGGAAAAGAAAGCCTAGTTTTAACTGAGAAATTTTGGTGGTGAACCCAACATATGTGACTCAGGACATGTACAATTTACTTCAGAAACGTTTGTTCAAATTGAAGAAAAGAAAACATGATAGGATAAACAAAGACAATTTTGATAAGTCCTTTTTAAAAGTTCGTAAGTAAGTGTCATGGTCACTAAACTTAAAATAACTAAAATTTTTATTTTTGTAAAAAATACAAACTTTTCTGACACAAAGCACAGAGGCATAAAGTCATATTTTCTTGTATTCTAAAATAATGATTCCTGTGGATTTGCAAGCATAAGTTAAGGCTCAAGGTTCTTTTTACTCTGCCCCAAGCCATTATTAAGAGGGTATTTCCAATTCCTCATAAATTATTTTAAGATGTGTTACACCTTCAATTAAGCACAGACCACTCACGCTAGCAACACTAAACAAAAACTCAAGAACTATATTCAGTTCTTTCATTATAGTTTAGCTATTTACATTGCAAACTCTCATGCAATTTGTTAATGTAGATCAGAGAACTAAAATATAGTTTCAAAGGAAGTAAAACAGGTTAATAAATCATAAGTAACAACATTGCGTGCATAAATAAAGTCATTTTTCTAAAAAAAAAATCTCAAAAACAAAAGTAAAGACAAATCCAGGTGCTAGATATCTTCCTTAGAACCATGGCCAAATCTGCTGTGTGGATTCAAAGTTCCAGGCAAGATCTTAACATTCGTCCTAAACATTTCAGACCTACAGAACACAGTATCAAGTCGCCACATTCCAATCAGGTTAAAATACTTTCCAAAGTCTCAGAGACTTTAACTGAACGCAGAAAAGTAAGAGTCTAAATTGATAAACTGACACAGAAGAAACTGAAGTTGTTTGCCAAATACCAAGCTTTTACAGACACATCCCAAACTTATCTAGCAATTTCCCTATATCAAACAGAATAAGCTATATGCAAAAGGTGCATGTTTTAATGCAATCATTTAGTAACATGCATTCTACTTACTTTGTTTTTTGCCATTTTTAAGCTTCATTAAAGACACCCAGAAAGAGGTAACTAGTTGAATGAGGTTCGGTTCGGATAGGAAAAGCCAGTTCTAAACCCGACCTACAAACTTACATCCCAGAACGCCCTGCTGGGAAGGTACTCTACAAATTAACATTACATATACAAGCTTTAGATTGTGAAATAATGTATTTCAGGTTTCTGCGCTGGATATTACCATCAGAAACCCTCAACTCTACCTCTCCACTCCCGGAAAAAAAAAACCCTCCAATTCTCATTGGCCCACACAGTTCCGGCCCACATGGTATCAGTGGGTGTGTCAAGCCCATCAGGTCCTTTCATTGGCTGTGAAGAAACAGCGTTTAATAGGCTGTGATTTGGAGGTTGTCAAACTCCACGCCTCCAGATCTAGCGCTCGCCAATAGACCCAAGGTTCTGGCGGCTACTCTACGATTCAAAGGGTAAGCTGGCCGCCGGAGCGCCAACCCCAGAAAGACAAGCTCTGAGGAAGGAAAGGGGAGCTCCGACGTCCCTCCAGCTCTATCCTTACTCCCGGACTCCATCAAATGTTCACACGCGTGCATTTTTCCACCGACAAACTAGAAAGCCAGGCAGTGCCTTTGCCTTCTATAAAGCCGCGACCCAAGTAGCACCTCAGGCTCCGTGTCCAATCGGCCCATTCTACAGATGCAAACAGGCAAAGCTCAGGCTCCGGCAGCGAGTCTTAGTACCTCGAACCCCTTGAGAGAAAACTAGTTCCGGACGCGCCCTCTAGGCGCTGGGGTCCAGGGGGCGCGCCCCGCTGTTCCGGAGTGCCTGGCCCCGTGCGCAGCGCCTGCCTCGCGCCGGCGCTCGCCTCCCAAGAGTACTTACGCGGCCTGTTCTTCTTTCCGGAGTCCATCCTCCTCCGAAGGCGGCATTTCTTGGCCGGGGAGTCGTGCTGAGGGGGCGGCGGCTGCGGCTTGAGCTCCGGCAGGAGCGGTAGGCGCGGGGGCGCTGCGTCGCCGACGCCGGCGGGGCCCCGGCTGCAGAGGCGCGGCGGCTGGACAGGCGGTGGGTGGAAGCCGTTTTGCAGCAGCCCGTTCACCGCAGCAGCGCCAGAGCCCGGGGGGCTCCCCGGGGCGTGCAGAGCTGAGCGCTCTGCTTGTCCGTCGTAGTCACCCATGCCGGAGGCCGGTGGGACAGCGCGCGGGCCCCGCCTCAGGCGGCCTCGCTGGAGGTCATTCTCGGACGTCTTTATTTCCCCGGATCCTCCCTGCGGCTTCCGATTCAGCAGCCGCAGAGCCGGCGCCGGGGGATGGCGAGCTGAGCGCTCCTCCCCTCCTCCCACCGGCTCCACCAGCTCCTCCGCGTCCTGCCCCCCGCATGCGGTCTCCGCCCCACGGGCCTGAAGCATGCCCGCCCCGGGCGCGGAATCTGGGATTTCCGCGCACCCCCAGCCGGGGCCCCCGCAGCCCACCTCCCCCCGATCCACGAGCCGCGCGACTTCAAACGCGGCTTCCTCGCTTCCCAGACCTGTCCCCGCTACTGAGCATGCCCAGTCCTGCCCGCCACCGCCGCCACGACTTTCAACATGGGGACTGAAGTTCTCCGGGTTTGCAAAGAGATGGGCGGGTTGGGCTTTGTCTGGCCGAGCGAACCGAGAGGAAACTGGACGAGGTGGGCGAGAGAGGAGCGAGAAGCTTCCGGAGAAATGCAGGAAGAGGACGTTAAATATTTGTAGAGGTTTCAGGTTTGTTAATCTTGTCCCTGGTGGGCTCGATACCTCTGCAAGGTCATTCACGTCGTTCCCACCCTGAAACCTTTGTGAGTGTGCCTGTGTTTGGTTAAGTGACTGAACTACTCACAGCCCTGAGGGGAGGGAGGAGAACGATTATTTTTAGAAGGGTAGGATGATCTGGAAAGAGAGGAGTAAATTTCTTTGCTGGCACAAACACAAGCACCATGTGGTCTCGTGGAGTTGTCATTTGCAGAGAGGAAACCTAGGAATACAGTGTAAGGACAGTGAAGGACACAGCTGTAGGCAGGATTAACAAGTGCTGGAAGAGACCGAGTAAACAGAAGCAGTCCCATCTATAAAAAGCATTTTCCTCGCCCAGAAAGGACTTTACGAGATAATGCCATGCTATTTCCGCATCGAATGGTGATGAACTCCATAAGCTTTGGAGTCGAAACTGGGTTCAAATCCCAACTTAGCCGCTGAGCAAACCCAGAGAAAGTCGTTGCTTAAGTTAACACACCTGTCCTTACAAAACATGACTGGGCATGCTCAATAGGCAGGACAAATTTGGGTGGTGCGGACCTTCCCAAAATTGTGTAATCCCTGAGGCCTCAGCTTTTGAATCTAAAAGTACCTGGTACTACCTGTCACAGGGTTAATACCCAGAAGAGGTCATTGTTCTTATTATATTGTTATTAGTTCACCCTTCATTTCAAACAAGGGAAACAAACCATGCTTGCACCATATTTATTGTGTGATGTATTGTGTGTGATGTTGTCCATCATTTGTACTTCCTGTAGACAGGGGTCAGAGGCCTGTGTGCGTTCAGCAGCAGTTAGGGCCTACAGCTCAGATTTGGCAATGCCTTCCAGCAGAGCCTTACCTAGCTAGAATCAGAGATTTAGAACCAGTGCCCACTTGAGTGTCCATCCGCTCTTTTTTTTTCCCCCAGATAAGAAAACTGAGCCACAGAGAAATGGCTGAAGTTATTAAGAGCAAAGCCAGCTCTGGCTGGTGTGGCTCAGTGGATTGAGTGCCAGCCTGCAAGCAGAAAGATCTGGTTGATCCCCAGTCAGGGCACATTCCTGGGTTACAGGCCATGTTTCTCTCCCTCTCACACTCCCTCCCTTCCCCTTTCTCTTAAACCTAAGTAAATAGCCCTGGCTGGTGTAGCTCAGTGGATTGAGCACAGGCTGTGAACCAGAGGGTCGCAGGTTTGATTCCCAGTCAGGGCACATGCCTGGGTTGCAGGCCAGGTCCCTAGGAGGGCCACGTAAGATACAACTATACATTGATGTTTCTCCCCATCTCTTTCTCCCTCCATTCCTTTCTGTCTAAAAATAAATAAATAAAATCTTTTTAAAAAAAGAGTGAAGATATTTAAAAGAAAAAATAAGTAAATAAAATATTTTAAATTTTTTAAGAAGAGCAAAGCTAGGACTAAACACTGAATCTCCTAATTATCTGTTCCCGTAACCTTATTATATTTGAAAACAGAAAAACACCTAGGTGGTGTGACCCTGTCTACCTTTCTTCCCTCGTCTTGGGCTCCCTATGCTCTCTCTCCACAAAGCAGCCTTTCAGTTCCTCAAATGATTATCCCTTTGCATCTGCTGTTTCCATTGCCTGAAAATCTCTTCTCCCAGAACTCTGTCTACTGGATTCAAACTCAGTCCTCAGATCTCCACTTCAATCTCTTATGTTTAGAGAAATCTTCCCTGACCCTTAGGACTAGATTAGGTCTCCCTGCTCCCTACACTTTTACCTTCCTGACTCTATCAGTTTTAACTCTGCAATTGGGATAATAATAGAACATTACTGAGTTGCTACAATGATGAAATAAATATATACCTTTAAAGCGCCCAGCACATCATAAGCACTATGAAAAAGTTAGATAGTATTATTAGATTGTCCATCTCTCCTCACTATACTGTAGTCACCATTAAGAAGTTGACTCTTGTTCAACATTGTATCCCTAGGAAGCTCTTAGTAATTATTTGTGACTGAATAAATGACAAGTGATATTTCACCCAGAGTGTCTCTCACTTTCTATTGTAAATTTGCTTTTAAAAAAAACTCCATTGCTACTCCTAAATATTCAACTATATAGTTTTCAAATTCCTACATACTTTAAACCGAGTAGTTTAGGCAGTAGTTTACATCAGAGATGCAAATAGAAGGATTAGCAATGCAGAATCTCCAAGGACATAATCTCTCCAAGTTGATTCCCAGGCATGGTGAGGAAGGCCTGAGCCAGGTGGCTTAGAGCCAGGCAGGGCAGAAGTGCTGGTGCTGGGGACAGAATGTCCTCCGCCTGCTTCCTCTCTGCCGCCCTTGTCAGGATGGTGTCCTGGATCATTTACACGCGGCATGGACATGTGGTCGGGAGGAAGCCAGGTGGCATCTCACAGGTTTATTTGGGGGATGGGGGGAGGTATTAGAGGTGTAACTTTGAGCGTGAGCTATTGTGCTCCAGCGGGGAATGGAACAAATAATGTTTGGAAGGGAGTGAGGGAGGAGGGAACCCACAAGCCTCTTCTCTCCCTCTCTTCATTCATTCATTTATTTGCCAATTACATGTCAGGTGTGTACTATGTTGCAGACACTAGAACAGATGCCTTCACTACCCTAAGACCATAAAATTCTTGGAGAGAGGTAAGCCTCCAGCATCAGTGTATATAAGAATAAACCAGGGAGCCCTGGGTGGTGTAGCTCACTGGACTGAGCGCAGGCTGCAAACCAAAAAGTTTCCATTTTGATTCCCAGTCAGGGCACATGCCTGGGTTCTGTAATCCCTGAGGCCTCAGTTTTTGAATCTACAAGTACCTGACCAGGTCCCCAGTACAGGGTGTGGAAGAGGCAGCCACACATTGATATTTCTCTCGCTTTCTCCCTCTCCCTAAAAATGGATAAGTAAAATATTAAAAAAAAAAAAAAAAGAAAGAAACCAGGGAGTTTTTCCTGGTCAACATTTTGTTGAAAATCATACATAGAGAAGTGTATCCTAAGGGTGGAGCTCAGTGAATTTTGCAACAAATAAACGCCCTGTGTAAACTGCACCTGATCAAGAAACAGAACATTACCAGTAACCTAGGAGGTTTTGTAAGAGCCGATTCTGGGCCAAGACCCCTCGACTGACTCAATAGGTTTAGAGCATAGGTATATGCACGGTGATGATGATGATGAAGAAAAAGAATATATTTTAAATAAAACTAACAATTTTTTTAAAAAAAATGGGATTATGATGCAGATGGTCTTTGCTTGGAGAAACAATGAATGAAGTAAAATATGTCACCTATGCTATGGGAAGTGTGAACAAAAAAGGGACTGTGTAATAAATAAATGTAACCAAAAGTAACTTCACAGGATTATCTGATGATAAATTCCTAACTGGGCTGGCCACAGTGGGTAGTCATGTCCCAGGCCTATAAAGGTTTTATCTTCACCTTAAGCAAGCCCTGCCCATCTAGGTTTTAACATGTAAAATAAAATATGCAGAGAAGGAGCAAGACCTTCTAGCTATATTCTCTCTGGGTCTTATACCTTAAAAAGAACGACCCTTTAACAATACAGATATGATGATGATATTCTGACAGCAAAAACAAAGTCCCTACCCCTTGCCTAGATCACAGCGACGGCAGGCCTGAAGCACATAACCGCCACAGAAGCAAAGGTGTAAGCACAGTCCGCGATGTGCGACAAAGGTAAGGCTCCCAGTGTCGTGAGGACACATGCCAGGGTGACCTGGCCTGGTCCTAAGCTTCAGCAGATTAAATGGCATTTCAGCTGAATTCTGAAGATTAAGTAGAAGTGAGCAAAGGTGGGTGTGGGTGTGAGTGTAGAGGAGGCATGCTTAGCCTGTCCTATATTTTAAATGTGGTAGGCACTTCCTGAATACTTGCCGAACAAAAAGAATAGGTTGACTCTGACCTTGTCAGTAGGGCAAATCAAATGCGAGGAGATTATTCACTGGAATAAACCGCTGGAGAAAGGTGAGGCCAATCTCCTTCTCTTTACTGTCCTGTCTCGGTTGCTTTTCTCTCTGGTGATGAAGTATTTTCTACTCAATACTCTTGTCGCCTATTTAAATTTTATTTTTTTCCCAGTCAACAGAGATGGAAAAATATAGCATCAGCAGCTGCCATTACCAGTAATAACTTTGTGTACAGGAGTGAAACACACTGTCAGTCACTAATAGTCTTTGAGCGCCTACTAATTATGATTTGGTGAAGGGGGAGGGGAGGCCTATGGCTACCTGGAAGTTTGATAAGCTATGGTCAGAGTAACCCCAAGCATAATTTCAGGAATGGAACTGGGTTTAGCCAAATTATAAGTTACTATCTAATATTTATTGAGTCCTTCTGTGCCATACGCTGTACTAAGCACACTAAGTACCATCTTCTTTTTTATTGTTATTCTAATACAGTCGCCCCAATTTTTCCCCCTTTGCCCTCCTGCACCCATCCCACCTCCTGCTCCCACAGTCAAAAAAAATATGGAATGCTTCATGAGTTTGCACGTCATCCTGGCGCAGGGGCCACACTAGTCTTCTCTGTATCGTTCCAATGTCAGTATATGTGCTGCCAACGCGAGCACCTAAGTGCCACCTTTTTCATTGGCACAGTAGCCATGTGAGTTGGGTACTATTATTATTCTCATATTCCAGATGAGGGAACTGGAGGTCAGAGAGGGTCATTAACTTGCTGAAGTTCACACAGCAGGAAATGTATAACTGACATTTGAACTCAGGTCTGGGTGGTTCTAGAAACTGCACAATGCCTAACTGTAGTGCCTCCCAAAAGGCGGTGTTCATCCCTTTGCCTGCAGACTTTGCACCGTGGTTGCAAACACCTGATACACTATTCCACGGTCTGCATAGCATTGCCGTTCATAACAATTATTGGGTCCCTTTAGTTCTCACTAAAATTTTTTGTAGTCTAACATCTTAGATTCCTCCAAGAGAGTCTTTTTTCCACGTTTAAAAAATGTTCTAGCCCTGGCTCGTGTAGCTCAGTGTATTGAGCACGGGCTGCAAATCAAAGGGTTGCCGGTTCAATTCCCAGTCAGGGCACATGCCTGGGTTGCAGGCCAGGTCCCCAGTGGGAGCCACGTGAGAGGCAACCACACATTGATGTTTCTCTCCCTCTCTTTCTCCCTCCCTTCCCTCTTTCTAAAAATAAATAAATAAAATCTTTTTAAAAAAAATGTCCTAGCTATAACATTCTCTACTATGGCCACCTCTGTTTTGTACATCTATTCAACAAATATTTTTAAATGATGTCACCGTGTGTAAGCTACTGTTTCAAGCCCTCAGGTTACAATGAGGAGCAAGGCAGAAAAGTCCCTCCCGTCACGGCGCATACATTCTCAGGAGCATGGACAGGAGATGACTGGGAATAAGCAGGTACAAGTAAATAAACACAGACTTTTACTAAGTGGTATAAAAAATAAACAGGATGAAGGGAAACAGAATAACAAAGCAGGGGCAGTTTAGATGGGGTAGTTCAGGGAGCCTCACTGATGCTGGTCCCTGAGGGCTGAGAGACTGAGACGAGAGCTGTCACGTAAAGCTATGTGGAAGAGCTTTCCAGCATGTGAAAGAGGTAAAATCATATATATAAGCTGTGTGTGTGTGTGTGTGTGTGTGTGTGTGTGTGTGTGTTCATGTCTCCAGAACTAAAGTTCCAGTATTGGGGGGACGCTGGTGACAACCTTTGAGGGTGATAGCAGTGGTAGGGAGAGTCTTATGTTAGGGACCCAGCATTCAGAGTGTTCAGATTTGTCATGTAGCTTCCCTGTTTTCCAGGTAGAATTCCCTCGGAATAGCGAAGGTTCTTTAGCTGCCAATGACAAAAGTTACTTTAAGTCACTTCAGCATTAAATGAATTAATAGAGGGAACTGCGTAGAAAGACTGAAGGAACAGCCTCTAGGCTGGGCTCCCTGTAGTGCCTCCCTAGATTTTACCAGAATTAACTTACTAAGGAAGGGACTGCTAGTTCTGGTTCAAGGGCAAAACGAGAAGTCAGGGGAGTCACTACTCTTACATAGCACTATATATTGGCCAAAACTCATTGAATTAAGCACGTACATTGATGAAATTGATTGTATCAGGTTATATGTGAGTGAAGCGAACCCAGAAAACAAAGGATAGAGTTGTAGAGAGCTGGATGTGGAGGCATTTTAATATGTATAATGTTTTAACGTTATACAATGCTTTTTTGTATACCAGTATTTTCACACAGTTTCATTAAAGCAAACAAAAATGATGATCATTTCAAGAAGCCAGTGAGATAAATAAGATATTGTGCCCATTTTGTATATGAGGAACATAGACCTGCAGAGGTTGGTTCAGTGGTTTGCCCAGTATCACAGGGCTGCTGCATAGATGAGGCAGAATTTCTTCCACATTTTGCCTCTGCAGTTTTCAAATACTTAAAAGTTCCTTACACAAATTGGAGGAGAGAGGAGCTACACTTTTATAGAATACAGAAGTTCTCCCACATGCCGGTCTTCCATGGCCCGGAATAAAAATGAAAAAAGCAATAACTTAAATCACAGTAACTAGAACAGAACCTCTGAGAAGCAAGCAAAGTTTTAAAATATCCCATCTTTGATTGCAATGCTCTTTCAAGCTGCTCTAACACTTGAGCTTTGACTCTATTGAGAATAGAATGTTCTGCATTTCCTGTTTTTACCGGGGTCTGTGATCCCGACTTTCAGCTGTGCTTGGAGCCTTCGCCTGCTGTCCGGTTGCTTGCTGTGCTCCGTCAGGCCGGGCCAGGGGGCCGGCTCCTGCAGGCTTTCTCAGGTCCCCGCTGTCTTCCTGCTGGCTGCAGTCCATGGGAGGCACTGGTGAGAGAATGGCAGGGTCCTCCTCTCCTTTCTGCTCTACCTTGGGAGGCATCTTCAAAGCTGCTGCCCCTCTTCCGGGGTCTCCTTGATTCTGTCTTTCACTGGGTGATCTTAACTCCTGGGCTCCAATTACACCACTTTTTCTTTTTTCTTTTTTTTAAAAGAATATTTATTTATTTATTTTTAGAGAGAGGGGAAGGGAGGAAGACCCACAGTCCTTCTCTTTGGACTTCCAGGTTGGTTTCTCTTCTCCTCCTTGGGCCTTGAGTGATAGACCATCTGTGATGTTGACTCAGGATTAGATCTAGGACTATTCCTGGAAACAATGCTAAAGCTTTAACCACTTCACTTGCATCCCTTTACTGCCCACCCCTCAGACGCATTTGGAGGTAACATCCATTATTCCATTCTGGGTGGGCCAGGAATTCCATTCTATTTGTGTCAGAAATACAACCCTTAGAAAATTAAAATTTATTTATCAAATCGGCTGATCTTCGATCATCTAACAGCTGAAATAACATTTTTAATAGGTCTGGAATCTCTGAATAAACATTTAGCTGCCCATTTGTCATACAACATTTAGCATGTTAAATTAGTATAGTGGAGATTTTATTCGTTGGCATAATTAACACTAATTTTTGTAATAAATAACTCCAAAATCTGAGTGGCTTAACATAATACATGTTTATTTGTAGTTCACCAAGAGTTGAAAGTGGACAACTGGGGCTTTCTGCTCCGGGCAGCCACTTGGGAACCTAGCGTTGCTCTGGATGTTGACATCCAGCTGGCAGACGAGGAACAGAGAGCACAGAGGGTTGTGGGCACATTTTAGGTAATAGGCCTGAGAGCAGCATATATCGACTTGGTCCATATCTCACGGGCCAGAACTCTATCATGTGGCCCCTACCTAACTGCCAGAGAGGCTGAGAAATGTAGTTTGACTTAATGCATATGAGAAAAAAGAAATGACCTTGGAGAATACATGGTCAGTCTCAGCTGCCCTTCTGGTCAATAAATTTGTTTCACTCTTCCTTCCATAGATAAAGTAAACTCTTCCACCACCACCACCCCTAGCCCCCAGAACATTATCCAAAGCCAGGGTGATTCAGCTCAGTCATCTCCATCTGGTCCACACACAGTAGTTTTTGGGTTGACTAAGGTATAAACTAAAAAGAAGAAGCATTGGGAAATGTCTTTTATTGGACACTGTTTCTCCTCTATGATAGGAATTATTTTGTTCATATTTGTCTTTGTCCCCTGGTTCCACTCTCTGGGACTCCTCTCTCATTGATTATTCTCCATGGCAATACCTGAAGTGGTTGATGAGGAGTACATTATCTCTGGGGCTACGCAGATTTCGGAGTCGGCTTCCTCATATGGAAAGCTATGAGCCCAAGGCTGTTCGTTGTTTTAGGCCTTGGCTAGTCTCCGCCCGTGGCTTTCGTTTTCTTTGGAAATGTCATTTCCTCATAAACTTGACAGGCTTCTCATTGATTTCCTTCTAGACCATTCTTATGGCACAAACTGTACCCCAAATACTGTCCTTGACATAGTTCTCAGTCCTCTTTGTCTTTTTTCCCCCTTTCCTTATGTCTCTCTCAACTTAATGGCAGTCACCTGGATGCTGTCGGGATTGAGAGGGAAGGCCACAACTTGAAGGACACCTTTGCCATCAGGTCTTCCTCTAGCAGGCCTTTCTTGCTCACAGTTTTCTCAATGTTATTTCCTACTATTTGGGGTCTAGGAGACTTCAAGACCTCAAATTTATGTAATTTTCCTGTTTTATTTCTTCCTGCACACTGCCTAAAATCGCCAACCAATCGTGGCCAATATACACTGACAGTTGGATTCTTTCCAGCTGCTCCTCTTGGAGCTGACAGATCAGTAAGAATAGGGCTGACTCGTAAGTTATTACAAGCGAGGATCTTTGTCGAATGCTTTGCTGTTGCACAGTGCGGATTGCCACCTTTTCTGCTTCTGCAGTCAGGTTCCTTTGTTCCCACCACTGGCCTGCTAAGCCTGTATCACTTATTTTAGATTTTTGCTTTCCTAGTGCCCTACTTTAAGGTCCCATTGGGGGAGTTTTCATTATAGTAGTCATGCTAGATCTGTAAAATGAACTTCCAAATCTTGGTGTCTTAGGACAAAGACATGATGAAGTTAATTTCTCACTCTGTAATCCTCTGTAGGTAGGAGAAGGGGGTTGAGAGGAAACGGCTTCATGCAGTCAAGCAGAGCCTAAGCTAACAGAGCTCCAGCATCTTCAATGCATGACTCCCAAGGTTTCTCTGAGCAGAGATACCCAGCTAGAAGCTGGGAGAGGACAGAGAGTGTGGATGATCACATTGGATTTATTAGAAGCCAGCTCTGAGCATGCCACATATTCAGTAGTTTCAGAAAAAGCCTTGGGATTGGCTCTGACGGTCCTGTCGAGTCATCACTGTCCTTTAACTGATCCGTGTAACTAGGGGAGCTCAGGCTTCCCTTACCAGGACTGTGTCGCATGTTCAACCCTAGAGCTAGAGGCCAGGGTTAAGTCCATCTGAAGTTGCACTGAGAGATACAAGACGTGGTTGCTTCAAATAAACCACCAGAAGAAGGGAAAGGTGGTATTGGAAAGTCAACCCAATAGGTGTTTAATTATGTGAGCTTAAAAACTTGACTGGCTTTAGTCTGCTCACTATTCACAGAAGGAGCACAGGAACAAATAGTAGAGAATGATGGGACAAGAACCAGCTAAAGCAGGGCCAAGGTATCATTTCCCACTTTCTCATGAGAGTATTTCCCTTCACCTACCTGGTCTCCTGCATCATGAAACTACCAGGGTATATACAGAGGCCCAGGAAATTTATCTTGATTCCCTGCCTTGAAAAGGTTATGTACCTTCTCTCTGTGAAAAGTCACCACATGGAATATTCTTCCCTTTCCTACCTCCAAACTTTTCTAGGAGTTATGCTTAGCAACTCCCAAACGTAGTCTCATGGACACAGTAACTGTCGCATAAAGCAAAAGAGAGTGAAAATGCAAGTGGCAGGTGGAAAATAGGAAAGAATGATAATACAGTCCAACTGAGGGAAACATGGGGCTCCCAGAAAAACTTTTTACTTTGTTTGACATTTTCCTCTTCTGTTATTTATTAAATTGCCTCCCAGACCTGCCAAAAGACAGGAAAATCTTGGCCATTACTTTCACCACAAAACAGAGGTTGAAAGATCCAAGTAGGTTCCATGAATAAGTTGAGAGGGAACCAGTATGAACGCTGGAAGAGCACGCTCTTTCCAAAGTGAGCAGTAGCTATTGAACTCCAACTAACTGTTGTCAAGTGGGAATGCAGGCCCGGGGTTGCCAGGTCTGACTTTTCAAGAGAAGTCAGAAATCTAGATTCTTACCATGGTCCTGTCCCCATGGTATCTGTGCCCTGGTGTAGCTGTCTAACAAAGTGCACCATTGTATCGGGGCTGGTCTGAGTGACCAAGAAAATATGGCAAAATTGATGGTATGTGACCTACTTCTGAGGTTAGGTCATAAAGGATATGGAGGGCTGCCTCACTGTCTCTGGGATTAGGCACTCTGGGGGAAGCCGGTCACTCTGAAATGAGGACACTCAAGTAGCCCACATTGGGCTCTGGCCAGTATGGCTGGGTTGGAGCATCACCCTATACACCGAAAGGATGGGGGTTCAACTCCCCAGGTGGGACGTGTATGGGAAGCAACCAATTGATGTTTCTCTCTTTCTCTCTCTCCCTTCCTCTAAAATTAATAAACATATTTAAAAATTTTAAAGAGCCCCACATGGAAAGTAACTGAGATCTCCCACCAATAGCTGTTACCACATTGCCAACTACGTGAGTGAGCCAATCTCCAGTCAAGCCTTCACATGGTACAGCCCTGGCCAGCAGCATGTCCGAAAACTGTGTGGACAGCCTGAGCCAGAACCGCCCAGCTGAGACACTGAGTAGAATAGATATTTATTGCTTTAAGCCACTGAGTTTAAAGATATTTCGTTGCACAGCAAGAGGTAACTAATTTTTTAAATTAAAAAAATTAAACACTGTGCAAGTAAAAAAAAATTTCTTGGGCCGAATTCAGGCTGCCTGCTTATAATATCTATAAAGGGGAGGCTCATGTTTTCTGATTCTCGCTTTGAATTGAATTTATCAACCACCATGAATCCGAGAAGGAAACCGATTTAATAAACAGTTATTTATTTCCAGTCTCAGTTAGATTTGTGTTCAAATATGATTACACCACTTACTGGTTATGAGACTTCGGAAAATTTACTTAACCTCTTTTGGGTACAACTTCCTCATTTGTAAAAGGGGAATAATGATAGAAGTACTTCTGACGAAGGATTGTGAAATACTTTGAAATGAGAATAAAAAAACATTGGTGGGTGTTCTATCTAGTTTACCCGTTCAGATTATCTCTGCATTTTACTGTCTTTGAGTTGTCTCTGGTCTATCAATGGTAGAAAATAGGGCAATGCAATGATTCTAGGGCATGGATGTTTAATAACTTGCTTGAACTAATATCATGTAAATTTCATGCCATTGTGTCTGGTAGTGTGTAACTGATTATTGTCCTCTTGGCTGGTCCGATGGTAGTGGATTATCAGAACTCAACTAAAGTTAGTGATTATTGTCCTCTGGCTATACAACAGTTTTGCAGCTATAAAGGAAGTTTGTTTTAGCATTCTGATGGGGAAATGTATTTGTCTGCTCTTTGGCTTCTCGTTTAAACCGGTTGTAACATCTTATTTAATTCATCATTAGTTGATATGTTAAATAAAATCACACACATGTTCATTTAATGTTTGTATGTGAATCATAATTCAGCTTTTAAAAATTTACCCTCCAACAGACTTCAGAGTGTTGTTATCATGATTAATCAGTACGGGCGTATACACAGGTGTACATGTGGGTGTATACTCGGGTGTAAAGTGCTGTGTCCTGAAACCATGGATTCCATAGTGCCTTGAGGGAACTTTTCCCGGGGAGCGAAAAGTCAAATTGAATACTATGATGCCTTGTACCATTAACCACATTGTCCTGTTCCTTATTATGTTGACTAGGAAGGTTCACTGAAAATCCAGCTTGACTGCATGCTCCTGCTCTGAGGCCTTTACGGCCATTGCTGGGTGGAAGTATCCCCACCCCCCAAAAATAAAACTATGAAGGGTATGACGGTGCAGTTCTGCCTCAGCATGGGCTGATTAGTCACTAAAGCGCTTAGCATGGTGCCTGGCACACCGTGCTCAACATTATTGGCTTATTTTATCATGATAAGGAAAAGGGCAGCAAAGAAGCATTGATAATGCAAGGTCACAGTTAGGTGAGACAGGACCATTGGCCTACCTGTTCTACCCATTCTCGTTTTCTGAAAAACAGTTCTCTGAGACAACAGCTGTGTAAACCAGAACAGCAGTCAAAATTCTAACACAGCAATTATGAATAGGATCTCAGAAAAATTATCAAACCTCTCCCATGCCCACGCCAGTGGTAATACTGCAGTGGTGATTGTGGAGGCTTACAAAAGTAACATCCATGAAATGAGGGTAGTATGAATGAGCTAGAGAGGCTATTGATCTGCAAACAGATTTAGTGTTCTTCCAAATTCTGAGGCTACTAGCAGGTAGCAGAAATTTTGCTGTAAGTGGGCCAGGTATCAGAAACAGTCAGCTATCCACCTATTTTTGTTTGAGCAAGAGATCAACTATTTGATAGAGATAAATATTTTTTTAAGAACAATAGAACAAACCTGATGATAGATGGAAATAGATGCTCTGGCTTGGCATCAGAGAAGCAGTATGGAATGGGATGGTACTCTGGAGGGGTAGCTCCAGGTAACTGTTGCCAAATCCAGAGTTTTATAAGAGCCGCAAGAAATCTTAATTGTTATATGATATCTATCAGTTCAAGCCATGTATTAAACATGCCAGCTAGTCAAAACATCTCTGCCTTTTTTTTTGACCTCTACCTTAGGCCATGATATTTTGGATGTGCTCTTTGGGTGGCAAATACTTGGTGACACTCAGCACAAGTTGCTTATCACTGCTGAAGCCTTTTTTTACTGGCATGAGTAAAAGATAAAGTGCCAGATAACTGCCCGGTCACTTTTGTTGGTCAAGCTGGAGTTGTTAATAGTTAACATGCGAGTAAGACTTGTGGCTCTGTTGTCACTTTGTTTCACCTGTCACACTAACCTTTGTCCATCACAATGTGTAAACGTGGGAAGGTTTTAAATATGCTCATCCTTTCAGGAAGCTTTGTAATATAGAAAATAGATGACTTTGGAGTCATACAAACATAGATACGAATCCCAGCTTCACTGCTTTTGAGTTCAAAGCAGGAAGAAGGGAGGAGAGCAAGGGTCAAAAGGCACATGCCTGGTAAGTGTGTCTCTTTTATACAATTCAGTAGCTGTCATTGACGTCACGCCTAGCAGACTTTTGCTTGTTGGCCATATTATCCGCTCTTGGTTGCAAGGAAACTTGGGAAATAAAGATTTCTTTTTGTAAGCTGGGCACATTTACATTTACATATGCAGCAGAGTTGTACTGCTTCGAATAAGAAGATCAGCTATAAAAAAATCAGCTACTGGGTTAAAAAAAAAAAGCCCAGCAGTATCTGTGGAAGAGATTCATAATCCTAGATATTATGCTGACATTAACTTTTATCTCAGCTAGTCTCTCTCTTTTGTCGTCATATCCAAAACACTGGGCATGTGGGGTGGGGGTGTACACCCACTCTGGTTTCTTCCCCATCTAATTGGTACATCAGAAGTATATTCTTCCCAGGTAAATTTTATAAAAGGCTAAAAAAAATTTTTTTAAAGAGGAAGAAAGGCCCTGGCTGGTGTAGCGCAGTGGATTGAGTGCAGGCTGGGAACAAAAGGGTTGCCGGTTCGATTCCCAGTTGAGGCACATGCCTGGGTTGTGGGCCAGGTCCCCAGTGAGAGCCATGTGAGAGGCAACCGTACATTGCTATTTCTCTCCCTCTCTTCCTCCCTCCCTCCCCCTCTCTCTAAAAATAAATAAATAAAATCTTTAAAAAAAAAGAAGAAAGGACTTTTTTACATAAGTAACTATGTCAAGAAAGAAATTTTGGGTTTTCTTTCTCCTGATTATTACTACAATAACAATAACTATTTGTATTACAATAATAGCTATAATTTACTAAGCATTACCTGTGTGTCAGACACTGTACGAAGTGCTTTATGTTTATTTTATTCATCATAAAATCTCTCTAAGGCAGACTCCATAACCCCTACTTTGCCAAAGTGGTAACTGATGCTCAGAGAAGTTAATTTGCTTAAGGTCATACAGCTAATACACAATGGAGACAATATTTGAATTTGGATCTGATTGCAAAACTCCTGCTCTTAGTCACCAGATTGTACTCAGATTGCAATATGTGTCTCACCTACTTCTGGGGAGCCTTTCCAAACTTAATTCTGAAGCTCAAATCTTGGTCTCATTATTTGGCCAAGACTACAGTGATAATTTTTGGAGGTAAGAATCATCAATGGATATAAAATTAGTGGAACAAAGTTTGATGACTAACAAGATTTATGCATATTTTCAAAGTATCTTCACAGAAGATATTAATTATGAAGAAAATAGGAGTAACTTACAGTGGAGAAATCAGGCACATATGACCATAATCAAGTAATCATAGTTAACTTCTCTAGTAATTAGACATATCAACATCACATGACTCTTTAACTGAGGCTGTAAAAGATCTGTACTTGAAAAATACAGACACTGAAGAAAGACACTGAAGAAGATACAAATGGAAGCATATACTGCATTCATGAATAGAAAGAAGTAATAGCATTAAAATATCCACACTATCCAAAGCAATCTGTAGATTCAATGAAATTCCTAATAAGATACCAATGGCATATTTCACAGACCTAGAAAAAATATTCCAAAAATTTATATGGAACCACAAAAGACCCCAAATAGCAACAACCATCTTGAGAAAGAAGAACAAAATTAAAGGAATCATGCTACCTGATATCAAACTATACTACAATGCCATAGTAATCAAAACAGCATAGTACAGGCATAAAAAACAACCTATAGATCAATGGAATGGAATAGAGAGCCTTGAAACAAATCCATGCCTTTATGGTCAATTAATATTTGACAGAGGAGGTAAATAGGGTAAAGACAGTTTATTTAATAAATGGTGTTAGGAAAATTGGACAGATATATGCAAAAAAAAAAAATTAAAGTAGACCACCTTCTTACCCCATACACAAGAATAAACTCAAAATGGATTAACATTTTGACTTAACATTTAAGTCTTTAGACTTAAACTATAAAAATCCTAGAAGAAAACATAGGCAGTAAAATCTTGAACATTTCTTGTAGCAATATTTCTTCTCATATATCTCCTTGGGCAGGGAACACAAAAGAAAAAATAAACAAATTTGACTACACCAAATTAAAAAGTTTTTGCACAGCAAAGGAAACCATCAACAAAATGAAAAGACAGCCCACTGAATGGGAGAACATATTCACCAGTAATATCTCTGATAAAAGGATACTATCCAAATTTTATAAAGAACTTTGGCCCTGGCTATGTAGCTCAAGTAGTTAGAGCATCCTCCTGATGCACCAAGGTTGCAGGTTCAATTTCTGGTCAGGGCACATACAAGAAACAACCAATGAATACATAGATAAGTGGAACAACAAATCAACATTTCTCTCTCTCTAAAATCGATAAGTAAAAAATGTTTAAAATCTTATAAAGAAGTTAACACCAAATAAACAATCCAATTAAGAAGTGAGCAAAGGATCTGAGTAGACAATTCTCCAAAGAGGACACACAGATGACCAATTGACATGTGAAAAGATGTTCAACATCATTAATCATCAGAGAAATACAAATTAAAGCCACAATGAGATATCACTTCACACCTATTGGAATAGCCATCATCAATAAATCAACAAACAAGTGTTAGCAAGGATGTTGAGAAAGGGCTGTGGGAATGGGGATTGGTGCAGCCACTGTGGAAAATGGTCTGGAGTTTCCTCAAAAAATTAAAGATGGAACTGCCTTATGACTCAGTGATTCCACTTCTGGGAATATATATCCAAAGAAGCCCTAAAACCAGTATGGAAGAATATACATGCCTCTTGTTCATTGCAGTGTTATTTACAATAATCAAGATTTGGAAGCAGGCCAAGTGCCCATCAGTAGATGAGTACATAAAAAAAGATGTGGTACATTTACACAAAGGAATAATATTCAGCTGTAAAAAAGAAGGAAATCTTACCTTTTGCAATAGCATGGATTGAACTGAAGGCAAAGTGAAATAAGCCAGTCAGAGAAAGATGAATACCATATGATTTCACTCATATGTGGAATCAAATGAACAAGATAAACTAACAAAATAGAAACAGACTCATAGATACAGAAAACAGACTGACAGCTGTCAGAGGGGAGAGGGATAGGAGAGATTGGTGAAAACGGTGGAAGGATTAAGCAAAAAAAAAAAAAAAAACAACCCTCATAGACACAGACAACAGTATGGCAATTACAAGAGGGAAAGGAGGCTGGGGTAGGAAGGCAGCAGAGGGTAAAAGGGGGATAAATGGTGATGGAAGGAGACTTGGCTTTGGACGGCGAACACATTATACAATATACACATGATATATTATAGAATTGTACACCTGAAACCTATATAATTTTATTAACCAATGTCACCTGAATAAATTAAATAAATTTTTTTAAAAACACAATCACATGATTCCTGAAATGCCCTGAGAAGGGCACAGCATCACTTTTGTCTATTCTTGCCAAAAAACGCATAATCTAAATTTAATCATGAGGACATCAAAAACACCCAATTTGATGTCACCTTGTGGCCAAGATGGAGGTGTAGGTAGATACACTGTGCCTCCTCCCACAGCAAAAAGAAGGACAGCAACAAATTTAAAAACAAAAAACAACCAGAATTGACAGAAAATTGAACTGTATGGGAGTCCGACAACCAAGGAATTAGAGAAACATTCATCCAGACCGGGTAAGAGAGGCGGAGATGCGAAGCAAGGGTGGAGAGGGCTCATGTCAAGGCAGCAGCTAGAGGACCGGGTCAGGCAAGGCAGCAGTTGAAAACCCGGCAAGGTGGCAGCTGGCAGAGCGGGTGGTCCCACGTTTGCATGCAGATGAACCGGGAGGAACAACTGGGGAGCAAGACAG
Source organism: Micronycteris hirsuta (assembly GCA_004026765.1). Classification (NCBI taxonomy): domain Eukaryota; kingdom Metazoa; phylum Chordata; class Mammalia; order Chiroptera; family Phyllostomidae; genus Micronycteris; species Micronycteris hirsuta. The sequence continues at coordinate 23,673 of PVJI01003985.1, forward strand.
ACCACATAACCCAGGGTTCCAGTGCGGGAAAATAAACTCTCAAAACCTCTGACTGAAAAACCTGTGAGGGTTGAAGCTACAGGAAAAACTCCCAGCCTCACAGGAGAGTTCATTGGAAAGACTCACAGGGTCCTAGAATGTACACAAATGCACCCACCTGGAAATCAGCACCAGAAGGGCCCAATTTGCTTATAGGTAGCCAGGGAAGTGACTGAAAGCTGGCCAAGAGTCCAGCAAGTGGCATTGCTCCCTTTTGGACTCCTCCCCCACATACAGCTCCACAATGAAGTGATATGGGTTGCCCCACTCTGGTGAATACCTAAGGCTTAGCCCCTTATTACAGGAGCACCGAGACAAAAAAATGGCCCAAATGAAAGAACAGATCAAAAGTCCAGAGAAAGAACTAAGCAAGGAGGACATAGCCAACATATCAGATGTACAGTTCAAAACACTGGTAATTAGGATGCTCACAGAAATGATTGAGTGTGGTCACAAAATAGAGGAAGAAGTGCAGGCTATGCAAAGTGAAATAAAGAAAAACATACAGGGAAGCAATAGTGAAGGGAAGAAAACCAGCACTCAAATCAACAGTTTGGACCAAAAGGAAGAAATAAACATTCAACCAGAACATAATGAAGAAACAAGAATTCAAAAATATGAGGAGAGGCTTAGGAACCTCCAGGACAACTTTAAATGTTCCAACATCCAAATCATAGGGGTGCCAGAAGGAGAAAAGGAAGACCAAGAAATTGAAAACTTATTTAAAAAAATAATGAAGAACTTCCCCAATCTGGTGAAGGAAATAGACTTCAAAAGAAACGTTACAGGCAAGAAAGGGCTGGCAAGAAGTATTTGAAGTCATGAAAGGCAAGGACCTACATCCAGGATTACTCCATCCCCCAAAGCTTTCATTTACAATGGATGTGTAGTTGATGTGTTCACAGAAAAGGAAAAGTTAAAGGAGTTCATCATCACCAAGCCCTTATTATATGAAATGTTAAAGGAACTTATCCAAGGAAAAGAAGAAGATAAAAAACTATGAACAGTAAAATGACAACAAACTCACAAATATCAACAACTGAACCTAAAAAATAATAAAAACAAACTAAGCCAACAACCAGAACAGGAACAAAATCACAGAAATGGAGATCACATAGAGGGTTATCAGTGCAGGGGTGGGGAATGGGGGAAAAGGTACAGAGAATAAGAAGCATAAATAGTAGGTACAAAATAGAGAGGGGGAGATTAAGAATAGTATGGGAAATCTAGAAGCCAAAGAACTTGTATGTATGACCCATGGACATGAACTGGGGAGCAGGGGATACAGGTGGGAGGAGGGGTACAGACCAGAGGAGAATAAAGGGAGGAAAAATGGGATAATTGTAATATCATAATCAATAAAGTATATTAAAAAATAAATAAAAATACCCAATTTGAAAACCTTTCTGCAAAATAACTGGTCAGCACTCTCCAAAAGTGTCACTGTCATAAAGGACAAAGAAACATTGAAGGAGACTTAGATTGAAGGAGACTAAAAAAATTTGAGAGTTAAATGTACGTGTGATCCTGGATTGGATCCAGGACAGTTAAAAAAAGGTGAGACAGAGAAACTTGAGTGAGATCTGTATATTAGTTAATAGTATAGTATCCAAGTTAATGTCCTGATTTTCATAATTTAGAATCATTATGCAAGTTGTGAACATTTAGCAAGCTGGGTAAAGGATATAGGAGAACTGATTTTTTGTTTTGGTGGTGAATTTTGTTTTGTTTTATCTTTTTTGTAAGTCTGAAATTACTTTAAAATGAAAAGTTAAAAATAAAACCCTGATACCCCCAGTCTACCTGTTAAAGGTGTTTACCTATCAGAATTATGGCTGATCTGAAAGTACTGTAAGTCCATCTCCACCAGCTTTCTCATCCGCTCTGCATTCTGTGTTCTGTCTCTCTCTAATAAGCTGCCACATTCCTTTGTCCAGATGGTGCCATGCTCAGTGGTGCCAGACCTAAGAGAGAGCTATTTATACCCTAGATAGCACAGACTTGTATATTCATTATGACAATTTTCTGGCAAATGAAAGAATGTTTTGTGCTAACAAAATCAATGTATGTATTATAGCAGTTTACCATCATATGGATGTAAAGTGTCTTGGGAAATACACTTTTTTTTTTCTAATTCACATAAAAACACAGGATTGGCTAGCATTAGGCCTATATCCCATCCTCTCCGAAGCCACCACCAAGGTACAACCTCTCCTCCTAGGTTAGGTCTAGTCACAGGCCATCTCCTTATAGGAGGAATAACCACTTTCTTCATCCAACCTTCAGCAATAGAATGGAAACCTTCTCTCAGATTTTAAAATGTCCTGAGATATTATGTCCCTTGGTTAGTCGTGGGAAGACTACATTGACCTGCCAATGTGTAAAAAGAAATACAACAGGAGCAGTTGTTAGACCTCAGGTTTTAAGATAGATAGGTAATTCTCAAACTTTTCCCCAAAGGTCTGAACAGCATAGCAGAGTTACATCAGATAGGATGCTTTGGGCTGCACGTAACTGAAAACTCAGCTCAAATTAGTTTAAACAATGAGTAAGTTCATTTACCAGCCGTCTAGAGTTCAGAAGGGCTCCAGATCCAATAACATAAGGGCTTCACTCTATTTCTTTGATATTCTCTTGCTTTAGTCATCATTTGTGTATCAGTTTTGTCTCCCGATTAGGGTCCTCAGTGTGAATAAACGGCTTAGAGGAGAAATGGGGACACGGTGTTTCTATTCGTGTTCTACAAGAGAAAAAGAAAACCTTTCACTCAGCAGTGCTACAGAAACATTTCCCTCGAGTCTGACTGGGCCAACTTAGTTCATATGCCCACTCTTCTGCCAATAAGAGGTAACCCCTCAAGGGAAAACTGTACCCTAAATGACTGAAGTCTGAGTTCCTGCACCATTCAGTGGCAAGCTGGTGGGATTACCATGAGTGGTTTAAGGTAAGCAAGATACACTCCCAAAGCTGGGGATGAGGTTACATTCCTTTGAGTCATGAGCCTTCTGCAGGAAGAGTAAACACCTGAACAAAAATCAGGGTTTGGTCCGGGAAAGAAGTGGGGACAGTAGAAGCTGAAGAAGTGAATTCCTGAGTCTTGAGACTCTAAGCTGTTGATCCAACATGATCCACTACAAGCAGGATATTTGTTTGCCATTTCTTCTTTTTTAAACACGGTTTATACTGCTATGGGAAATAGAATGGAAGTTCCCCAAAAGATTAAAAATAGAACCATCATATGATCCAGCAATCCCACTGCTGGGTATATACCCGAAGAAACTGAAAACAGGAGCTCAAAGACATATTTGCATATCCTTAGTCATAGCAGCATTAGTCACAATAACCAAGAGGTAGAAGCAACCTAAATGTCCAGCAACAGATGAATGGTTTGACAAAACTTAGTAAAAATGAAGAAAATCCTGTCACAAGCTACAGCATGAATTAACTTTGAGGACATTATGCTAAGTAAACCAAGACTGTCACTAAAAGACAAATATTATATGATGCCATTTATATGAGGAATCTAAAGTAGTCAAAGTCATAGAGAAAGAAAATAGAATGGAGGTTAGCAGCAGCTAGGAGGAGGACAAAAGAAAAGCTGTTCTCTGTTGGGTAATAGAGTTTCAGACTTGTAATAGGAAAAAGTTCTGAAGATGTTTTTCAGAACAGTGTAAATATACTTAACACTACTGAACTGTATACTTAAAAATAGTAAAGTGGGTAGTTTTATGTTATGTGTTTGTTTTTTTTTAATCACAATACATTTTTTTAATTTAGGGAAAAAAGGGTCATAAAAGTCCCTTCATAAATCCAATTTAACCATAAATGTCTCCACAAAAAAGAAATAGATATGGAAAAGAAAGAAAACTCACTTCAAATAATACAAAAGAAAAATAGGAAAAATAATGCCAACATGATCAATAATAAAGAGCTGATCTCTTGTTTTATTATATAAAATAGAAGCCAATGATAGACATACTTAAAATGGAACAGGGGAGCAGATACACAGTCCTGGACATTCTTCAATGAAAGCAAAGAAAGGTTTGTTTTGTTTTGTTTTGTTACGTATTCACATGGCACTGCTTTCTTATATATCTACTTCCAAAAGATATAAAATTAAGTATTATGAGAGACCATCACACAGTCCTACCAATGCAGACTGCATCTATAATTCACAAATATGTCAACAAAACCACTTTCTCTACAACCACATTTCATTTAAATTTTTTAAAAGATTTTATTTATTTATTTTTAGAGAGAGGAGAAGGAAGGGAGAAAGAGCAATGTATGGTTGCCTCTCACATGGCCCTCACTGGGGACGTGGCCCGCAACCCAGGCATGTGCCCCGACTGGGAATCGAACCGGGACCCTCTGGTTCCCAGCCCACGCTCAATCCACTGAGCTACACCAGCCGGGCCTCATTTAATTTTTAAAATCCTTTTTTCTGCTTTATCTCAAAAATTCATGCATATTGATAGTTCTATTTCATAGTATGTGTGGGTTGGGTTTATTTTAGAATGAATCTCCTCTTTTAATTTTGTGAGGAATTGACTACTCTAAGAAGATATTTACCCTGTGGAGCTAGAAACCCCTGGCACTTGGCCACATACACACCAATGTCAGCTTGAGAGACAGAAGAAAAGATTTCCTGGAAGACACAGGTCTCCTCTGTGTCCAATCATAGGGAACTAGTTACGTGAATTGTAACGTGGCCACACGGCAGACTACTAGACAGCCATTGAAGAGGCTCCTGGAGAGCCCCTTTTGTAAAATGGTGGGAGGATTTATTTTATAATAATAAGTAAAAAAGAAAAGCGAGAATGCAAAGTCAACCCTGACTATAAAGGAAACAGGCAATAGTAACCACAGTGGAAATTTAAAACGTGTATATGAAATGAAACCCCCCCAAATGAAAGAGATGAAAAGGTTAACAGTGGTCTTCTCTGGGTGGTAGGTCATCAAGAGAGTTTTTCTTTGTACTCTCAATTTTCTTGGATTTTTTTCATAATTTATACAATATTATCTAAAATGTTTAGTGAGGGAAAAGTGAACTGTGGTAAACACAAGTGGGTCCAGAGTTCTCACATAAGAAAACCGGAACATAATCATTCCCACTTAAGCTGTTCAGAGGACTTGTGCTCCCTCCCCCATCCTTGTTTTTTTATTTTTAACATGCCTTGACAGTTGAGGTCAATATAAAAATACCATTGTAAACATATAAATAAAGATAGATCCAAATTTAAGAAATGTGTCAGTTTTCTCAGCAATTTAACTTCTTAGCTATTTAAAATTTTACTTCTGGGTAATAACAAAAAATGCCTACTAGCATTGCAGGTAAATTAATTTAAAACAAAATGAAATTCTTGGTTGTCTGGAACAGGGTTAAAAGTCTTCCACCTGGAAATATGAAGTTATTGTTCAAAAGGATATAATACAAAAATCCCCTGAAAGCACATCTATATGTGAAAAGCCATTTTTATTTTACTTCTCCCTTACATAATGCATGTATTACAATTTGTGAAGATGCCTGGGTTTGTTCCATTTAAATGCTCTTTAAAAAAAAAAAAGAGATTTTTTTTTTTTTTATTTTTAGAGAGAGAGAGGGGACGGGAGGGAGAAAGAGAGGGAGAAAAACATCAATTGTTTGCCTCTCATACGCACCCTGACCGGGGACCAAACCTGCACCCGGGCATGTGCCCTGACTGGGAATCGAACCAGGTACCTTTTGCATTGCGGGTTGGTGCCCAACCAAGCCTCGCTGGTCAGAGCTAAAGGCTCTTTAATAGTGTTGTCATTCTGTTTCTAGCAAGTACAGGTTTGCATAAGCATAAACCATGTGGAAATTCCAAGATTAGAATAATGTAGATTCTGTCCTGGAACACACTGTATTTATCTAGTGGAAGACTATGGAATGTTCCCCTGTAGGTGAGAGAGTTCTAGGTTTGGATTGCAAACTCAAGTCCCTGGATCTCATTCAGTCGTGATCTCCACCACAGTGGTCACAAGGCCGCTCTCAGCTGGGACCTGCAGCTGCTGCTCTCCCCTGTCCAGGGTCACCTGCCCTGCAACAAGCGGAGGTTGACCTTCACATACATGCGTGCTCCATTTAGGTGGTGTGCATAGCTCTGCCTCTTACTCCTGTGGAACTTTGGATCAATTTCTTAATTTTTGTGGCAGGTAAATTTACTGGAAATTTATTTTCCATATTCTCCATATCCTTTTCTCACTTATTCCTTTTTTTGTTTGTTTTTTGTTTTGAAGGGTAGTTACCTTATTTTTATATATTTGTTTTTGATTTTTAAAACATTATTTGGGTAACAGGTTAGCAACATATAAGTTTCAGGTACAAATTTCTTTTTTTTTTTAATTGCTGACACTATTACAGATGTCCCGCAGCCCCCTACCTCCGGAGTTGCTCCCTCCTCCTAGCCCCAACCCCTCAAAGTCTCTAATAATCATCAGAAAGATGCAAATTAAAACTACAGTGAAGTACCACCTCACGATAGAACACTGAAGTTAGGTGAGTGTGAATATTCTAAAGGCTGGCTCCAGAAATTTAAAAAGAGTCATGGGATCAAATATCTCTTCTGTTTTTTTAAAAGATTTTATTTATTTATTTTTAGAGAGGCGGGGAGGGAGTTAGAAAGAGAGGGAGAGAAACATCAGTTGCCTCTCCCTGACCAGGAATCAAACAGGTAACCTTTCAGTTTGTGGGATGAAGCCCAACTCACTTAACCACACCAGTAAGGGAGGGATCAAGTATCTTAAAATCTGTGGTGAAAAAGCTTATTTTGAAACTGCTGAAATTATATTGATAAATTCGCCAAGATATCTCCAACCTCTTCTTTCCCTAAACAGATTTATAATGCTGATGAAACAGCTCTGTGCAGGTGCTACATTCCTAGAAAAACCTTAACAATGGCTGAAAAACGGCACCAACAAATTTCAAAGATGACAAGCAAGGTCTGACTGTTCCTGGTAGTGTGAACCCACACGCACACACAAGGTAACATTTGCAGTGGTTGGGAAAAGCCAGTATCTAAGATGTCAAAAGGTGTTTGCAATTTACTTGTGCATTATTATGCAGACAAGAAAGCATTAGGCCCTGAATGGTTGTGGCTCAGCTGGTTGGGCGTCAGCCCCCAGAGCAATAGCTGTTGGTTGGTTTCCAGGTCAGGTCATGTTCCTGGGTTGCAGGTTTTGCCCCTAGTTTCCAGTCGGGGCACCTATGAGAGGCAACTGATGGATGTTTCTTTCCCTCTCACCCTTCCTTTCTTCCCCTCCCTATAGAAGTAAATTAATAAAATCTTGGGGAAAAAAAGCATCGGCTGCAAGAGAAGCCTTTTCTGATTGGTTCCATAAACACTTTGTGCCAGCAGCATGAGCTCATTGCGAGTAAGCTTGACTGGAAGACAATTGCAAGATTTTATTGTTCCAAGACAACTGTTGTATGCATCCCCCTCCTGAGCTCTCTGCCTCTTCTGTGAACCATGAGTGGTATCTTTTTCTCTCTTTCTGTAGACCAAATACCATATAAATCACTCTGCTGTTTATTCTAGGTCTTATTTAAAGTATTCCTGTCCCAGAGTCTCATACACAGTGTAGAAACTGGCAGATTCATTAGCAAAGGTCCGAGTTTATTGCCCAAAGATCCTTGACAAACATCGAAAAATTTCTGGTGGAAGTCAGAAATTCCCTTGTTATCAGGATCTGTTTGAGGACAAAGCAGAGAGAAACATGGTGTTAAAAAACAAAATGAATCACTAGTCTTTCTTCATTTCAGAATAATAGTTTTTCATAGCATAGGCATAATGTCTCGGAAAAACAAAATAAATAAACCCAGAGCATTCGAAGGCATCCCCAGACCCAGACTCCAAGTGGAAATAACAGCAGGTCCCTGGGCCAGAAACTGCACACCTGAGCAGAGAGAAGGGGTCTCTTCACCTTCCTTCCGCTGCTCAGTTCTTTTCAGAGTTTGTCCCCAGGACAGAAGTCTCCTGAAATTTACTTTACTGGATGAAGAAATTTCGGGAAGGGTATTATTGTCTGCCCAGATTTGAGTTGGGATATTTCTAGCAAAAGAATCTCACACCCGTGGCTGTTGGACTGACACAGTCGGTAGCTGAGCCCCACGCTGGGCAACGTGAAGAAGTCTTGGCAAGAAGAGGTTGAGATGCTAAATTTATAGTCATCGAATATAGATGTTCCTTTTTGTACCAAATTGTCTGTTTGGTACTTATCTGCCTAGTCACATATTGCTCCAGAATGAGCAATAAAAAAAAATGCATGGAAGAAAACAGCTCATTTCAAATATGTCCCAAACACTCCCACAAATTTCCTCTGCATAGCCACTCATTTGAAAGATTTTCTATTTGTTTTTTAACTGTTCCGCAAATTGTACATCACAACTGTGACTCATAATTAAAATATATTTTGGGAATCCTACTAGAATATTTCCTTCAACTGAGAATACATTCAAATTTCGATGGACTTTTAAACTTCTGTGGTTTGGGCCCTATTTTATGTGCTATTTTATGAATTCTTTTTGGAGAGCCAGCTTTTCTTTCTCATCATCCCTGTATTTGCTTAGCTCTTCATCAAACATCTGATATGAACTGTTGTAAAAGCCTGAAGACTGTTGATTCGGTCCCAAGTCTGTCTCTCCTTTCCTGTGAGTAAAGAGCAATCCTTTGGGCTGAGGGATTTGCAACAATGAGTGAAGCACAGTTCCTTTAACTCCAAGCAGGTTTAAAATCTAGCAAATTCATACAAGATCTGTATAAAATCCAGTGAGGATTCCTTCCCTTAGGAAAGGAAGAGATTATATTTGTTAGGTTGGGGCTAGATCACTCTATTATTTTTCTACATTGGACTTTTCTTTTACATTGTAATAGTAATTACCATTTACTGGGTATCTCCTACACCTAAGAGGAACTGGCACCTAAGAAACATCAGACTCAGAGAGGTCTATTGACCTTGCCCAATGTCACAGACTTTAAAGTGACAGAGCCAGGAATCCCCCAGTGTGTTTGGCTGTGTAGCCCTGCTTATTGCCTGCCCCCCCTGCCCCCGCCCCTTACTTCACATCCTCTTTCCTTTGCCTAGAGCAAACACTTTGTATTCCCACCTTTTCCTTCATTATAGTTCATTCTCACACTTTATTAAAAAAAAGTATAAAGGCTATACTTTCAGGGATCATTTCTATAGTTCATTACTAAAGGAAAGGTATACCCTCACTTTATCTGGAATCTTCTATGGTGTACTGTCCCAAGGAGTAAAATCTCCTTACTGACCATAAAAGGAACAACTCAAACTATTGGTTTTGGGGAACCCCTTTGAAAAATTAGTCAATGCACATAAAAACCTACCTAATGCTTGTCTTTCTTATACATATTTCTATTAAAGGCAAAGTGTTGCTTTAGAACCAGGGTATTTTGTCCAGTGTTGGGATATTCTGAATTAAGTTAGAAGGTCAATGGGGGTGACCGTGCCTCTCTCTTTTTTGGACTACTATCAGGAAAAAAGCAATGCTCTTGAGAGAGTTCAATGGTAGCAAAGCAAAGACAGCACAAAACACTTTCTAAGGAAGCAGTTGTTTTCAGCTATTTTATAGATACTCCTTCTAGTCCTGACTGGTGTGGCTCAGTGGGTTGGGCATCATCCTGCAAACTGCAGGATCACTGGTTGGATTCCAGTTCAGGGCACATGCCTCGATTGCAGGCCTAGTCCCTGGGTGGGGGTGTTCGAGAGGCAACCAATTGATGTTTCTCTCACACATTGATTTTTCTCTCTTTCTCTTTCTCCATCCTTTCCCCTGTCTCTAAAATAAATAAATAAAATCTTAAACAAAAATTTCTTTCTAGCACTTGTCATTAGGTTAAAAGAGAAGCCCCTGCAAATAGCCCAAACATTAATGGTAGCAACGCTAATTATTTTTTAGTGTATGTAACTAGAATGATTTTTAAGAATACTAACTTTTAAAAAAGATGTTGGTTAACACCCACAGATAAACTTTTTATAAGATTTCTCTCAGATTATTTGTACTCAATCCAATAAGGTAGTTAAATCCTATTTTATCAAATCAGATCATGTAATATTTATTCTAATTACAGTCAATTTCCATTTTATTTTATCTTCTGAATTATTTAATTTTTAGTATCTCCCAATAACAGCCCTTGAATTTGCTAGTTGCTGGGCTAATTAATTATTAGCTATGTGATAGAGAGTGGCTCTATGTTCTTCCTCAAAGTTCGGAAAAAACACATTTCCCGTTCTCCCTTGCAGTTAGATTAGGGCCGCATGCCTGGGTTCCTACGGAATACGAGCAGCAGTAATGTTCACTGCTTCAGGCCTACCTAGTAATAAACCCCGCTACACAATTATTCAAGCTCTCTCTTTCCCTTCTGCAAGGTCAACACTGCAGATTACCACATAAAAGGGACCAGGTCATTGTTTTGAAGGTAGCTGCACATGAGCATCGCCCCACTTATACTGGGGCTACAAAATGAACGAGAACTAAAAGCGTGTAATTGTGCATGGGGGTTTCCCATATAAACCATAAGACATAAAAAATTATTTGTGTGACTATTTTTTTAGGATAGTAAGAACTAGTACCTTTCTAGATGCATGGAAGAGAAATTGATACATTACATGCTATGGGTGCCTTAAGGAATTAGGGGTTAATTCTCTCTGGGAATCCCAGATTGAGAAGGGCTACTTTAGACTGAAGGCTTTTTTTTTTCTTTTAATTTTTAAAAAATATTTTATTTATTTATTTTTAGAGAGAAGGGAAGGGAGGGAGAAAGTGAGGGAGAGAAACATCAGTGTGTGGTCACCTCTTGCATGGCCCCCTACTGGGGACCTGGCATGCAACCCAGGTATGTGCCTTGACTGGGAATTGAACTGGTGACCTCTTGATTCACAAACTGGCACTCAATCCAGTGAGCCACACCAGCCAGAGATAGACTGAAGGTTTCTTAAGGGTAGAGACATCTGCCACCTAGTAGGTGCTTGATAAAGATTTGTTAAATCTGTTATACAAACTTTTGTAATCTATATACTCAGTTTTTGGATTGAGAAAGTAGCTACGTTATTCCTGCTTTTGGAGGTGGCTTTGTAGCAGGAGCTATGTACTCAGTCTTCTTCCTTTTTTTCGTTTTTCTTTTTTTAGATTTCATTTATTTATCTCTAGAGGGAGGGAGAAAGAGAGAATGAGAAACATCAATGTGAGAGAGAAACATCCTTCAGTTGCCTCTCGCAAGGGACAGAACCCACAACCTGGGCACATGCCGTGACTGGGAATTAGATGGGTGACCCTTCTCTTTGCGGGATGACGCCCCACCAACTGAGCCATGCCAGTCAGGGCTCAGTCTTCTTTTAATAGAATTCCAGGGGTGGTTGGGTCCACACTTTGACGAGATGGGTGCAGCCAAGGTGGTGTGACTGGTGCCGGTCCCTCCACATGTTGAAAGGCAGTAGAACACAGCGGTGAATCGCACAGACTCTGGAACCAGACTACCCAGATTTCAATTCCAATTCTCCTCTTTATTTTTTATACAAATTTAAGAAGTTATTATTTAACATGTACTAGGTACTTTTACAAGTATTTTACAAATATTACCTGATTTAAACTGCTTAACACCTCTATGTAGTAAATACCTTTACTATTCCTGAATGGCTCTGTTCCTCAGTTTCCTCCTCTGTTAAACGCGGATAATAAAAACTGGCTCATAGGGTTACCGTTAGAATTAAATGAGTATAAAGTACTCAGAATAGTATCTGGCACGTACAGTGTTAGCTATTGCTACAGGTAGAGACTGTGACCAGGACAGGATATCAGCTTGAGATAACTTAATCTTTTCATCTTATGTTCATGTCAAGGGCACAGATGACGTTATTTTGAATGGGAAGTAAATCTTGCACATCCTCCAGTCAAGTTGACTCTATTTTTCTAAAGGAAAACTCAGTGGCTGGTGTTGAAATAAAAAAATGTAGAAAAAATACCTCTGAAATCCATCCAATTTTCTGCATCTGCCTTGCCATCTCCCAAACCCACCTTATCATCCTGTCTTACTAGGGTGGCTACGACAGCTTCCTAACTGGTTCAAGAGCATCCTGCTTGATTGCCTCTATTCTCTGCTCCAGATTAACCTTTTGAAAACACAGAAGTAAACTGGATTGTTCTGTGCTCATGCTTAAAACAGTTGAGTGGTTTCTCATTTCTCCTAGAATAAGGACTCAAGTCAGTAACTTAGCTAAACCTTGTGGGATCTTGCTTTGGCCCATCCCTCCCAACTCACTCCTGGTCATCCCTCCAAATGGTCTCCCCCTGGAAACCTCTTCCCAACAACCTCCCAGACACATCAGCCTTCATTCATTATTCAACAAATAGTTCTTGATCTCCATGTACTTGAGAAGTCATTGAGGATGCATCAATGACCAAGAGAAACATAGTTCTTGTACTCACAGAACTTACATTTTAGCAGGTGGGGGAATTACAATGATAATACCACCAGACAGATGTGATAATTGCTAGTGGTAATATGTATGAAATAGGAACTGAGCCGGTAAATAAAAAGGGAGACCACTTGAAATAAAGTAGTCAGGAAATTTTCTCTAAGAAGGTAATACATACAATTTTATTCTAAAAAGTCATTAAAGGGTTGTAAGCCAGGGAGTGACATGATCATTTCCATTTTGAGAAGGTTAGTTTGGTTGCTCTATAAAGAATGGTTTGGCCCTGGCTGGTGTAGTTCAGTGGATTGAGTGTGGGCTGTGAACCAAACGGTCGTTGGTTCGATTCCCAGTCCGGGCACATGCCTGGGTTGCAGGCCAGGTCCCCAATGGGGGCCACTTGAGAGGCAACCATACATTGATGTTTCTCTCCCTCTCTTTCTCCCTCCCTTCCCTTCTGTCTAAAAATAAATAAATAAAATCTTAAAAAAAAAGAAAAAAAAAAGAATGGTCTGGAGGGGAGCAGGGTCTGATTCGGGAAGATGAGCTGGGCAGGAATGATATGGTCTGGGCAATGAAAAAAGAAAAGAGTGTTTTACTTATAATGATAAAGTACAACACATATATTCATTTATGAACTAGATTAGGGTGGGGAAGGAAAAGGAGAAATCAAAGATGATTCTTGGCCTGACAAGTATGGCTCAGTTGGTTGGGCATCCTCTTGCAAAGCAAAAGGTTGACGGTTTGATTCCCAGTCTGGGTATGTGCCTGGGTTGTGGTCTGGTCCCTGGTTGGGGTCATGTGAAAGGCAACCAATTGATGTTTCTCTTACACAGTGATGTTTCTTTCCCTCTCTTTCTCCCTCTCTCTGAAAATAAATTTTAAAAAAAGATGATTCTTTTGTCTTGAGTAACTGGGTAGATTCCTGGTGGTGTCATTTACTGAGATGGAGATTAGGGAGAAGAGGATTTGAGTTTTGGAATGAAAAATCAGGTCCCACATTGAGTATATTAAGTTAGAGACGCCTGCTATACACCCAAGTGGAGATGTTAGGTGGGCACATAGATATTTGCATCTGGTTGGAGCTCAGAGGAGGCATCTGGGGAGATAAGGAATTTAGGGCGTCACTAGTATAAAGATATTTACATACATGGGAGCTGATGATGTTGCCAATGGGAGACTGTAGAGAGGAGAGAAAGGAGGACTCAGAACCAAGCTCTGAGGACTATCATAATTTAGAGCTTAGGCAGAAGAGATAGAAAAGGAGACTAAGAGACCTGGCTGGTGTGGCTCGGATTGAGTGCTGGCCTGTGAAGCAAGGTATTGTTGATTTGGTTCCCAGTGGGGGTACGTGCCTGGGTTGTGGGCCAGGTCCCCAGTGGGGTGCGTGCAAGAGGCAACCACACATTGATGTTTCCCTCCCTAGCTGTCTCCCTTCCTTCCCCTCTGAAAATAAATGAATAAATTTTTTTAAAAAAGGAGACTAAGAAAGGTGGCCAATGAGGTCAGGAGTAAATGAGGAGAGAATGACTTTTTGCTAACCTAGAAGACAAATGAAGAGTTTCAAGGCTGCAACATTTAACTATGTGGATATTACATTCAACTCTGGAATGCTTCTGAGAGCTAGAATTAGTCAGAGAATACATTGAATTTTGTATTTATTCTCCCCCCAGGTATTATGTCCCCTAGGCCTGGAATGCTTACTCCTCTCTTTAAAAACAAAACAAAACAAAACAAAACAAAACAAAACAAAACTTAGTTAAATCCTAATGTCCCTTGGAGGTCCAGATCAAACATTATTTACTCAAGTTCCCTGTGACATATTAGTTTTACAGCTCTAAGAACATTTCCTTCAGACCACTTAGTACAGTTGTACTTTCAATTATTTGTATGTTTTAACTTGATCGCCTCTCCCATTAGACTATAAGCTCCTCAAAGGTTAAGCATCTCTTTTTCTCACTCACCTCCACTGTTTCCCTAACTCCTGGCTTAGTGTTTGGCACATAGAACGTTTTCAATAAATGTGTGTCAAACAATAAATAAATGTAGTACCTCGAGGGTTCGAGATCTGAAAATCAGTTAACAGCTCATAAAAACAATAAAGGCAGTATATGAAGTAGACAGAAAACATGGATTTAAGGGCAGACTTGTCTGAAGGAGCAGTGGAGACTTTGACATAGAGCCCCCTAAAGACTTTAGTTCCAGCCTGAACATGAAAAGTTTTAAAACTTTCTTGCTTTCTTCCCTTTTACAGCTACTTTCTTTTGCTCATTTTTACTCCTGGCCCTGCATGCTCTTCTGTAATCCAAATATAATTATTTTGTGGGGAAAGAAGGCAAGTTGAATGAGGAGATAGCAGGAAGTTAGTGAGGGGAGGAGGAGATTATGGGAGATATAAACACAAAATGATAAGGAAAGGGAGACAGTAAGCTCACCAAACTACTTATTCTAAAAATGCTACTAACCAAGAAAAATAGTTGGAAATAAGACCACATGTAAAAGGGTCTTGAAGTCATTGAGCTGAGTTTAAATCTCAGTTCCACCAGCAATTTGCCCAAAGGCATATGAACTCAGTTTCCCCTGAATCTATAAAATGGGGATAATAATAGTACCTGCGTCAAAGGGTTGTTCTCAGGATTAGTAAAACAATCCATTTTATAAGCTTGGCACCATGACTGGCACAAGGTAAAAATAAATGTCCAGTTAACGTTAGCAGTCATTTTTCTTTAAAATGAAGTATAGCAGGGAGAGATGGCCTAAGTAGTATATGCTGGTAACATGGATGTAAGAGCACCACACTCAAAAGAAGTGGATCACTTTAAGAGAAGCAGAGAAGGATTTACTGGCACTTAAATTTTGGGCACTGCAAAGACCTTGACTATGCATGGAATTTGGATTGTCACAGTTCAGCACCTCGCAGCGATGGCTACTTTATATTTTCAGAAAGGAATAATAAAGAGAAATGCTTATAAAAATTTATTCTGGGAAAAATTTATTTCGTACAGTAGGGCCGCTGTAGACGATTGGGGACCGAGAAAAGCGACTCTCGGGGTGCGGACAGCGCTCGTTCTAAGCAATTCTCCGTACGCGGAGCCCATTCTGGTCCCCAGAGAGAGGGCCGGGCACTGACTAGCTCGCCATTCCTCCACCGGTCTTTAAGGGAGTCGCGGGGCTAGATCTGGGGGGCAGCACCTCACCACCCGGCCTTCGCCACTCCTATACGTCAGTCTGCGACTGGAGGGTGGTACGCATGGCAGTCACTAGGCAACGCCGTCCGCCGCGTGGCGCGCCCAGCCTCGCGGGAAGCTCCAACCCTCTGCACGCCCGGCCCCACCTAACTCTCCGCCCATTGGTCGCTCGGCGTTTGAAACCGTCTTCCGGGAGCGGGTGGAAAGCCCACGGCGCGAGCCTCTGGCGCTCTCATCGCCGTTCCGGAAGCTCCGCCCACTCCCAGCGTCCAGTGCGGTGCTCTGGCCGCCATTGTTTGAATTTGAAATCGAAGACTTCGCGGTGGTGCCTGCAGGTTGGGCAGGCTAGGCTATATTTGCAGGTGAGGAGGTGTCGCAGGTGGAGGTGGGAGGAAGGAGGAGGGTGGCTGCGCGCCTATCAGGCCTGAGGCGGGGAAACGGCTCTGGCCGTGTGAACACCTTCCCAAGGGGCTGTAACGCCCCTGAGGTTACTCTCAGCAACGGGTTTGCAGAGCGACGGAGGCCTCTAGGGTACCTGGTGCGCGATGGAGGGTTGAGCCACGTTCTTTGGGTTAGGGTTTAAATTTCGTCTCCTCTGCTGTTTAGCTGAGGGAGCTAAAGGCAACGTATTTAGTTTTTGCAGGCCCCAGTTTCCTTATTTTTAAGTGGGGATAATAATAATAGTACCTACTCTTAGGTTTCTTGTGGAGATAGTGATGCTATGTAAAGTTGTTAGAAACAGTGCTAGTATGTAGTAGGCTTTAAGTGTTTGCAATAATTAATATTTTTATTGTTGTTGTTATTGTTCAGGCATAGGCCTCTACTGCCAAAGCTGTCTTCCTGAATTCCCGCGATGAACGCGTTGCTTGGCAGGTGACATAGCCTCTTTTGCAGGGAGCCCTGTTGTGGGCCTCTGTGCGTTTATTTAGAGCTGCTGCTGGGGTGTCCTTCTTGGCTTTGCTGTGTCAAGCGGGAAGGGGTGTATGTGTCTAGTGCAGTGACTGTTGTCTGTCATTTGCCAGGTTAGGCGGTTTTCCCCATCTCATTTCACCTTCTGCTTCAGTGATTCCTGCCTGGCACAACTCTGATATTCCTTGCTGAAGGACTGGTTGACACAGTTCATGGCTTTAATTAATCCTTGCAAGGTGATCAAATTCAAGTTTGCTTCTGTTTTTAAAACAAAGTAGCATGTTTACCCAGAAGCAGTGTAGCAGTGTATATATTTTATTAGATGTCCTAGATCCGAAACTTCAAGTTGCAAAATAATACAATATAGAGGACTTATCAGTAGT
Source organism: Micronycteris hirsuta (assembly GCA_004026765.1). NCBI lineage: Eukaryota > Metazoa > Chordata > Mammalia > Chiroptera > Phyllostomidae > Micronycteris > Micronycteris hirsuta. The sequence goes on from PVJI01003985.1 coordinate 40,645, forward strand.
TATGAAGATTTGTTTTTGAGATTATATTTTGTTAATGACATTCAGAAACATCATTCAGAGCAGATTTTTAAATTTTTCACTAATCTTTAACCATGGAATCTCCTGGAGCAAAGATAAAAATTCTGTTTTTTTAGTCAAGGCAACAGCCTTCTGAAATGAGAAATGAGGTCTTGAAGTCTACTGTTGCTAAAGATATCACTAAAAGAATAGGGCCATTTTTCCCTTTTCGGTACAGAGGATTTTATTATCATTATTTAAGTTACTAGACAGGGAGTTTTCATTACTTCTACATGTCTGAATTTGTTGTAGGGAATACTGAGTAGTATAAAACAAGGTTCTTGATATCAAGAAATTTCTAGTCTAGTTGGGGAGACCACATACTCGTAAATGAAAGTTAACTAAAAGTATAGGAAATGACAGCATATTTCAACAGTTTTATAATTGTTAAGAGACAATTCGTTGAAAACTGAGCATATAAAGAAGTCTACTATAAACTTTTAAAAGGAGATAGACATTCTTTTTAATTCAGGGATTTCATAAAAGATTTATGAATACATTTTTGGGGGGGAGAATATAATTAATTGAAGGCAAAGAATGAAGCTTACCTTCCAGTTTCCTGAGCACTTCATGAAATCTGAGTTATGAAATGCCAAGCCAGTACTTTAATGTTTTTGCAAGCATTTCCCCTATGTTCTGAATCAGAGGTCCCTTACCTATCACATACCCTTTTCTTAATTTTCACCCATAAATTGTATATTTGAAATATTCCAAACTAAAGTGATTTTACTATTCCCATTACATCATTGATTATACAATAAAAAGAGAAAAAAATAAAGACATTAAACTTGTTTAATTGTATAGTTGAGCCTGTAGTTTACTGGGCCTCGTTGAAAGTAAATGTATAATTTCCTTGGTCTTTTTGCAATTTAGAAAAGTAAAAAAAATTAAAACCTTATATTCAGTTTTGGGGTTTCAGGGCTTATCAAGGAAAGAGGTATGACCACAAAGTGGCAGGAGCACGCAAGGAATTTTATTGGGGTAGCACTTAGCATGTAAGAGAAGTCCCTCAGTGTGAAGCCTTCCAGCGACTAGAGAGAAGGGCCACCACCTAGAAGTGGAGGAGGGCAAGGACCTGGGGGCAGGGAGAGGAGAATCAGAGGGGAACTTACGTATCTCAGTGATGTTGCTCCGCAGCACAGCATTGAGTTCCTGGGTCAGAACTCCAAAGGGCAACAGTGGCTTGGGTCTTCAGTTCTGTCACCAGCAGATGTTGCATGTAGTTTCATGGGATGTGCAGAGTTAGGCTCTAAATGGCTAAAATAAGATTATTTGAGCTATATTAAAAGCAAATGGATGTGTAAAAATTTGAGTTTCCCACCTCAGTAGGTTTTTGAATTAATGCTCCTGGTGCGCTGTGTAGGAGAAAACAACGTACGTCCAGTGTACAGGGACCATATTTGGCTCATTTATGTAACACTTGTGGATGCCCACACTGCTTTCCTGAGCCTGGAACCACAGTGTGGGAGTCCCTGTTTTGTGTATTTCATAATATTATCAATAAACAGGGAGGTCTCTTTCTCCCTGGTATTAGGTACCTAGTAGAGTTTCAGTAAATGTTTGAATGTTAATATTTTTTCAGTTAAGGTTACTCCTAAATTTAAGTTTAGTGACTTGATGTTTCATTTAGTTCTAATAGTTTACGGCTGCCTTCCGTATTGACCTTTACTTTTTAAGACTTATGATCTGTCAGGTACTGTTTTGAGTATTTCCACATACTTTATTTCCTTTTTCACTTGCATTATTTGGAAGAGGTCAGTTGAAAATAATTGTCTAGGTTATATTGTCTATGTTAGACAATATATTGTCTATATTGTTATATTGTCTATTGTCTAGGTATAATTGTCTGTGTTACAAAGTCTGTAAGTAATATTCTTCAGAAGACACTAAATAATACAATAATACAAGGTTATAATTTACTCCACCCTTACTGTTTGATTTCTTTTCTTTTTTTAAACATTTTTTATCGTTGTTCAAGAGTAGTTTTCTGCCTTTTCTCCTCACCCCTCCCTACCACCCGAGCCACGACCCAAGCCCTCCCCACCTTCCTCCCCTGATTCCACCCCTACTTGTTATTGTCCATGTGTCCTTTATAGTTGTTCCTGCAAACCCTTCATCCTTTTCCCCTATAAACCCCCCCCCCCCCCGCCTCCCCCGTCCCTGCCCCCAGTCACTGTCAGCCTGTTCTCAATTTCAATGTCTTTGGTTATATTTTGCTTGTTGTTCGTTTTGTTGATTATGTTCCGGTTAAAGGTGAGATCATATGGTATTTGTCTTTCACCACTGGCTTATTTTGCTTAGCATAATACTCTCCAGTTCCATCCATGCTGTTGCAAAGGGTAGGAGCTCCTTTCTTTTTGCTGCGTAGCATTCCATTGTGTAAATGTACCATAGTTTTTTGATCCACTCATTTACTGATGATTTCTGAGAGAATTTTAGGCAGAAATATAAATGCCTTATATTGTCTTACTTTATGGATTACCTTTACTTAAGAAATTTCTTCTGACGAATTTATCCATAGGTTGGATCATATGAATAATAGTGGTTGCCTGTGTCCAGTTGTAGTTGATTCAGAATCTGTAAGTAATTTGATCTTTTTATTTTAAAGATTTTATTTTTATTTATTTTTTTAGAGGGAGGGGAAGGGAGGGAGACAGAGAGGGGGAGAAACATCAATGTGTGGTTGCCTCCCACATGGCCCTCACGGGGGCCTGGCCTGCAACGCAGGCACGCGCCCTGACTGGGAATCGAACCGGGACCCTTTGGTTCCCAGCCCGCGCTCAATCCACTGAGCCACACCAGCCAGGGCTGATCTTTTGTTTTTTTTTAATGAGTCATCATGTTATAGATCAGCAGTCCCCAACCTTTTTGGTACCAGGGACTGTTTTTGTGGAATACAGTTTTTCCATAGGCCAGCGTGGCAGTGGGGGGCGGATGGAGATTGGTTTGGGGATGATTCAAGTGCATTACATTTATTGTGCAGCTTATTTCTATTATTATTACATTGTAATATATAATGAAATAATTATATAACTGACCATAATGCAGAATCAGTGGGAGCCCTGAGCTGGATTTCCTGCAACTTGATGGTCCCATCTGGGGCTGATGGGAGAAGTGACCCCCGAAGTGTGTTGCTTGTGTCCAGTCTACTCCATAATCTCATTTTGGTTGCTGTCACTGCAGAAAACCCTGCTTCACAAAGACAGGATGTTGGAAATGGAAGCAGGCTTTTCAGTGCTTTTGTGGCAATCTCAGGATATTCCACCCTGACTTTAATCCAGAACATATGGAGATTTGAAGTTGTCTCAAACATACTTTTAAGGCCACCGTCACCTGTGATCTCAAGCAGTTTGATCCTCTTCTAGCACAAAGTTGACTCACCTGGCTTATTCACAAATGGGCCACGGATCCATTCTTTCCCAGTTCGGGGGTCTTTTGTGGTTGGGAAGCAATGCTCAGACTCTTTTGAAAGCTGAGATAGATCACGCACCAGCTGGGAGAAGGAAGGCTCTGGCTCAGTCTCAAAATCTCTGCTCATGTTTGAAACATGTCAAAAATCCCAATGTTCACTCATTGTCCTCATAATTCCAGTTTGGCTTTGAATGCAGCCACTTTTATCTGCCGACTTGAACACAGTTGTCGTTCTCTGAAGTGACAGATTGAGTTCATTGACCAGGTTGAATATATCACCTAAGTAAGCAGGTTTTGCGACATATTTTGTGTCACTGAAATGTGCTGCCAGTGGTGACTGGTTTCCTAAAAGAAGTCTCTGGAGCGGCTCTCGTAACTCAAAAACTCTGGCCAGTGAGCGACCTGTAGAAAGCCACCTCACGTCTGTGTATAAGAGAAGACGTGTGTGCTGTGGGTCCATCTCCCAGAGCTGTGCAAACAGACGTGAGTTAAGGGCGTGTACTTTAATGTGGTTGATGATTTTAATCACATCCTGCAAAATGTTGTTAAGCTCAGGTGATGTATTTCAGCTAGCCAGCATTTCTCTATGGATGACACAGTGCGCAGGCTCACCTTCAGAAGAGACCTCTCTGACCTGAGTAGTGAAAGCAGGAAGCCATCCAGTCATGGCAGTCACTCCGTCCATGCATGTACTGACACAAACTGACCAGTTCAGTTTTCCTGATATGTAATCATTCAAAGACTTGAACAGTTCTGCAGCTGTGGTGTTGGTTGGCAGCAAAAGCGCACGTAACATATCCTCATGCATATCCTCCTGAAAAATGTATCGCACAAAAACAAACCTTGTTGCCTTCTTGTCAACATCAGTAGACCCGTCAACCCAGATTTCATACCACGGTGACTCATTAATCCTCTCTAACAATTGTGCCTCAGTATCGTCTGCTGTTTCATCAGTTTGCGTAGCTATGGCGCTAGCCGAAAGAGCAGCACGTGCTGCCTTTGAACTGCAGCCTCTCCTAAAAGTTCATGAGAAATGTCCTTAGGAGCAGGCAGGATCAACTCTTCACCAATAGTGAAGGGCTTCTTAGCTTTAGCAATGCAGTTAGCCGCTAGGAATGATGCTCTCAGTGCAGACACATTTGATCAAGTGGTGGCCTTCAGTAATTGCTTCTGTTGTTCGTGTTCACATTTTTTTCTTTTGAAAAACTCCCAAGTCTTGTCCTTTAATGCAGGGTGCTTGGTTTCCATTTGGAGAAGCAGTTTTGAAGGTTTGGATAGCCGTTCACCAACGTTATACAAAGCGGGTTTGGAGAATGTGTATCACTGTTGCAGCGTTAGCATCATCGCTTCAGCTCCACCTCAGATCATCAGACATTAGATTCTTATAAGGAGTGTGCATCCTAGATCCCTCGCATGCGCAGTTCACAGTAGGACAGTGGGGTTCGTACTCCTGTGAGAATCTAATGCAACTGCTGATCTGACAGGAGGGTGGAGGTCCAGTGATGGGGAGCAGCTTAAATACAGATGAAGCCTTGCTCCCTCACCCGGTGCTCACCTCCTGCTGTGCGGCCCAGTGGCCCAGGTGTTGGGGACCCCTGTTATAGATGAAGCAGTCTCATGTTTTCTTCTCTGGAAATCTAGTTATATGGGGGACGTATTGGGCTAGACTCAGACTTTTTAAACTCCGTAGTCTTTTATTAAAATTTGATTTACTTATTTTTAGAGAGAAGGGGGAAGGGAGGAGAGAAACATCCATATGTAAGAGAAACATTGGTTGCCTCTCGCACGCTTCCGACTGGAGACTTGGTCTGCAACCCAGACATGTGCCCTGACCAGGAATCAAACTGGCAGCTTTTCAGTTCACCAGCCTGTGCTTAATCCACTGAGCCACACCAACCAGGGCTAACTTGCATAGTCTTAAATGCTAATTTATTAAGGATGTCTAAAGAAGTTGCTGTTATTCTTGCAGAATGGAATCTAATTTAAATCAAGATGGGATGCCCAGACCTTCATATGTTTTTAGTGCTGATCCAGTTGCAAGGCCTTCAGAAATCAATTTCGACAGCATTAAGCTTGATCTTTCTCGTGAATTTTCCTTAGTTGCTTCAAGCACTGAGGTAAGTACAAGAAAAATATTATGTTAATTATCATGATTGAGTAGAAATGTGTGTAGTGCACACACACTCACAGACAGGTAGGACTAGAGCAGAGCTTTCCAAACTGTGGGTTTAAGGCAGCCTTTTGAAGGGGACCAAAGTTTTGTCATCTCAACATGAGCCTTTTGGGATATTGATTTTAAGTTTTTTTAAATTTATTGATTTGAGAGAGAGACAGAGACAGAGACAGACAGACAGACATCAATTTGTTGTTCCACCCAGTTTGTGCACTCACTGGTTGCTGCTTGTATGCACCCTGACCGTAGACTGAACTTGCAGCCTTGGCTTACCAGGAGGATTGTACCATCAACTGAGCTGCCCTGCCAGGGCCTTAAGTTGGTTGTTAAACAAATGACAGAAAGAATCTTTGACCCTCCCCCTTTTCTGCCTAGGTAATTTGGGTGGAAAAGCCTGCTTCAGGAAGTGAATCTTAGCATATTCCCCTTGAGAATTTTTACCTTAGACTAATTTGAATGAAATGTGGTAGATAGGAAGGATCCAAGTAGGGAGGGGCCTGTTAGCTAGATTGCCCACTCCCCATTATTTCTGGGTTATGTGGCAGGAATTTGTTTGTGTGTGTTACGCTCTTTTGCCACTTTCCTCTTCAAAACCTCTGCCCTCCTTCCTTTTTTTTTCCATAATGGCACATAAGCTTGAACTACCCAGTGCCTCTATGGGGTTTTCATGTTCTTATGGGCTTCAAATGTACATTCGTTTAATAAACTTTGGATACTCTCTCCTGTCAATGTGACTCTGTTAATTTGATTTTTAACCCAGCTAGAAGAACTTAGAAGGTGGGAAGAAAATATTTTTTTTTTACTTTTCCCACTTCTTTTTTTTTTAAATATATTTTATTGATTACGCTATCGCAGTTGTCCCATTTCCCCCCCTTTATTCCCCTCTGCCCTGCACCACTCCTCCACACATTCCCCCCCTTTAGTTCATGTCCATAGGTCATACATATAAGTTCTTTGGCTTCTACATTTCCTATACTATTTTTAACTCCCCCTGTCTCTTTTATACCTACCATTTATGCTACTTATTCTCTGTACCTTTTCCCCCCTCTCTCCCCTTCCCATTCCCCTGTTAATAACCCTCCATGTGATCTCCATTTCTGTGGTTCTGTTCCTGTTCTAGTTGTTTGCTTAGTTTGCTTTTGTTTTAGAAGTGGTTGTTAACAACTGTGAGTTTGCTGTCATTTTATTGTTCATATTTTTTATCTTCCTTTTCTTAGCTAAATCCCTTTAACATTTCATATAATAAGGGCTTGGTGATGATGAACTCCTTGAACTTGACCTTATCTGAGAAGCACTTTATCTGCCCTTCCATTCTAAATGAAAGTTTTGCTGGATAGAGTAATCTTGGATGTAGGTTCTTGCCTTTCATGACTTGGTATACTTCTTTCTAGCCCCTTCTTGCTGGTAAGGTCTCTTTTGAGAAATCAGCTGACAGTCTTATGGGAACTCCTTTGTAGGTAACTGTCTCCTTCTCTCTCGCTGCTTCTAGGATTTTCTCCTTATTTTTAATCTTGGGTAATGTCATTATAATGTGTCTTGGTGTGTTCCTCTTTGGGTCCAACTTCTTTGGGACTCTCTGAACTTCCTGGACTTCTTGGAAGTCTATTTTTTTTGCCAGATTGGGGAAGTTCTCCATTATTTGTTCAAATAAGTTTTCAATTTGTTGCTCTTCCTCTTTTCCTTCTGGCACCCCTATAATTTGGATGTTGGAATGTTTAAAGATGTCCTGGACGTTCCTAAGCCTCTCCTCATTTTTTTTTGAATTCTTGTTTCTTCATTCTTTTCTGGTTGAATGTTTCTTTCTTCCTTCTGGTCCATACCGTTGATTCGAGTCCCAATTTCCTTCCCATCACTATTGGTTTCCTTTACATTTTCCTTTATTTCACTTAGCGTAGCCTTCATTTTTTCATCTAATTTGTGACCAAATTCAACCATTTCTGTGAGCGTCCTGATTACCAGTGTTTTGAACTGTGCATCTGATAGGTTGGCTGTCTCATTGTCACTTAGTTGTATTTTTTCTGGAGCTTTGATCTGTTCTTTTATTTAAGCCTTTTTTTTGGGGGGGGGCGTGCCTGTTACATATATGGGGCAGAGCCTTAGGTGTTCACCAGGGTGGGGTAATCTACATTGTTGCATTGTGATGCTGTCTGTGGGGAAGGGGTTTGAGAGGGAACAATGGCGCTTGCTCCGCTCTCTGCTGGCTTTCAGTCACTTCCCCCGTTACCTACAAGCAAAACGGGCCCTCCTGTGCTGATTCCCGGTTGTGTGGGCTTGTGTATGTTCTAGGACCTTGTGGGTCTCTCCAACGAACTCTCCTGTGAGTTCCTCCTGCTGCCGCCTCAACCCCCACAGGTGTTTGCAATTGGTGGTTTGAGGCTTTATTTCTCTACGCTGGAGCCCTGTGCTGGCGGTCTGTTTTGTTCCCCAACTGTTCCTTTATCCGCACGCAAATGTGGGACCACCCGATCGGCCAGCTGCCGCCTTGCCTTGAGCCCTCTCTGCCCCGCTGCCTGGCTCTGCCCTTCCTACCGGTCTGGATGAATGTTTCTTCTTTAACTTTTTGGTTGTCCGACTTCCATACAGTTCGATTTTCTGTCAGTTCTGGCTGTTTTTTGTTTTTAAATTGTTATTGTCCTTCTTTTGGTTGTGCAATGAGGCACAGTATGTCTACCTACACCTCCATCTTGGCTGGAAGTCTCCCACTTCTTATCTTAGTAATTTTTTCATGATGCCTTAAGTACATAATAGTTCCTTTTCAAGTAATAGGTCCAAATGAGTTAACTATTTATGACCTAATATAGTAGCCATTTGGAAAAAAGTTGACAAGTAAAAAAAAGTATTTAACTTTATTCTTCAATTACAACATTATTTACTAATGGGATATGTATGCCTTTTGGGCACTGCACAATTTCTTAGGCTTTGGAATTGGAGTAGACATTCCTGTGCCTCATTGTTTTGGGATTGTACATGTTTTTTTTTATCACAGCAACTGTTAAAAAATCTAGCTTCGCAGATATGACATCAAGATAAATAATGTGATCTAATATTGAAACCGAAATACTCTGAGCTAATAGTTCGTGGGGGCACTATTGTTATTGTCTCAAAAATGTAAAGTACTCTGCTATGCCCCTAGGAATTGCAAGCCTTAGTTTAAAAAAATAATCAGATTTTGAAATGTTAAAATAACTCAGTAGTGTCTAAGAAGTAAAAGTCCTTTCACCACTGCACCAAGTACCACTATAATGTTTGCTTTGTGTCTTTGTAAACTTTTTGATTCAGTCCATACGTACTCTGTTTATTACCTTTTAGATTGTTAATTACAATCCTTTGGAGAGATGGACTAACCCAATTCATAAATAACATGAAAGAGAAAAATGGGAGTATAGGAAACAGAGATGAAAGAAAAAATGAAAAGACAGGAGGGAGGGAGGGAGAAGGAAAGAAAGTTTCCTTGTACCTCCTCATAATCCCTCCTTCACATCACACCAAAATGCATGATGGAATGGAGCATGTGGGTTGATAGGCTATTCTGGTTCCTTGTGATTTATTCTAGAGTTCTATGTTTTAGTGACTTAGAGCCCTGTTATTAGTAGTTAGAAAAGCTAGGATTTTATGGAAAAAAGGCTTATTGTAAACTTCACATATAAAATATAGAGGCTAGAGAACATTTTGTCAGTTTTTAAAAAAAATTTTTTCTTTATACATGTAAAATGGTTAAAAACAGAAGAATGACTGTTTACTTAGAGATTCTATATAATCTTATATTATGTAACTATCAGCCACATTAATGAAGGATGATCTCTGAAAAGCCACATTTGTATTTTATAAATACAATTATTTTGTTCTTCATTTTTAGGCAAACAGTTTGGAATCCAAAGATTATCTCCAGGTTTGTCTTCGAATAAGACCATTCACACACTCAGAAAAAGAACATGAGCCTGAGGTTTGTGTTGACTGTAATTGGTTTTTACATTATACCTTCATTAAATGGACAAAATATAATTATTTATATTTATTTATTTTGGAATGATTTCTATTTATGTGTTGTAGGGCTGTGTGTATATGCTGGACTCACAGACTGTAGTGCTGAAAGACCCTCAGAGTACACTTGCTCGGTTAAGTGAGAAAAGCTCTGGGCTGATTGCGCAGAAATTTAGCTTTTCTAAGGTAAGTACCCACGTGAAACGGAAGGTTTTTCTTTTAAGGAAGAGAGACTTGTCTTAGGCAAAGCCACTACATAATTGTATATAATTAACTATGCACATCTTGTGCTTATGGAACTTAGGTATTAGGCAATTGTACTTTTTCCTAAAGGGTAGGACTCACATTTCAGGTCCGTGAATATGTATTTGAAGTGAATAAATCACAATTTAGGTCTTACAATCTTTTTTTAAAAGAAATTTTTTTTTCAGAAGTTAGATGAAAACTTCTTTAGGTGGGTCAGATTTCTTTCTAGGAAATGTGATGAGAGTAGGGAAACTATCCAGTGTGTTTGTGGGAGTTGGGCATGTAATGCCTATTTTAAGAACGAATCTTATAAAATCTTTAAAAATTTTTTTAAGCATGAGAGATAGGGTAGAACTCATTGTGAATATTAACTTGAATTCCCTAAAAAGATTTGTTTTAAAAATTCTTATTTAGGTTTTTGGTCCAGAAACTACACAGAAGGAATTCTTCCAAGATTGCATTATGCAGCCAGTAAAAGACTTTTTGAAAGGACAGAGTCGGCTGATTTTTACTTATGGGCTAACCAATTCAGGAAAAACATATACATTTCAAGGTAAATTGCTTTATTTTTGCTGGAAAGGAAAAGTGAAGCACTAATATTCGCTCTTATAATACTGGCATGTAGTTGTGTTTCCATTATGTAGTTCATTTGCTCTGTTTTTAATCGTAATAGCATAATTCAGTGTATACTGCTGATGGCTTTTAATTCAGGTTGATTTAATTCATTTGTGAATCTGAAGAATTCAGAAAAACAATTAATGTGACACAGCGAATTAAGCATGGATAACCAAGGAAATTATTTAATTTTACTTTTACACTTTGCAATTATGGGTGATAGTAAATCTGTGGCTGGATATGAATATATAATTTCAGGTTTTACGTCAGAATAATAGTTGATAAAATAGCTATTATACAGTGAAGACCAAAGTTATCGCTGAGTAATTCTTCAACTTATCTCACTTTTGTCCTAGCTGTTTACTCCTGCATATGGTGGTATAAAAGGAGCCTTGGGAGTCCAGGGATGTTTTGATTTCTCAACTCTGAGGGAGTGTAAAACAAAAATTCTTTTTACAGGCACAGAAGAAAATATTGGCATTCTGCCTCGAACTTTGAATGTGTTATTTGATAGTCTTAAGGGAAGACTATATACAAAAATGAACCTTAAGCCACATAGATCCAGAGAATATATACGGTTATCACCAGACCAAGAGAAGGAAGAAATTGCCAGCAAAAGTGCGTTGCTTCGGCAAGTTAAAGAGGTAAGGAAGTATTTTAGTATGTAAAATACATATAAATCATGACCATTTATAAACTCCTTAGTTTGTTTCAGCCTGTATTAGAATGCTTATGGTGGTGGTTGGTGGTTGTCTTTTTGAGTATTAAAAGCTTGTTTGAGTCCTGGCTGGTGTAGCTCAGTGGATTGAGCGCGGGCTGGGAGCCAAAGGGTCCTGGTTCAATTCCCAGTCGGGGAACATGCCTGGGTTGCAGGCCAGGTCCCCAGTGAGGGCCGTGTGAGAGGCAACCATACATTGCTGTTTCTCTCCCTCTCCTTCTCCCTCCCTTCCCCTCTCTCTAAAAATAAATAAATAAAATCTTAAAAAAAAAAATGAAAAGCTTGTTTGATGACATCTCTTATTTTATGTTGAACAAACAGCAGAAATGTTTAAACAAAACAAATGTAAATGGTTTTAAAAACTTTTTTGGTTGTTATAGAAGCAGCATTGCACTTATTATGTAATGATTTTTTAAAAGTATATTTTATTGATTATGCTATTACAGTTGTTCCATTTTTTCTCCACCTTGGCCCCTCTACCCTACAAACCCCCTTACCCCAACATGTTCATGAGTCGAGCATATAAGCTCTTGGGCTTCTCAATTTCCTACGCTACTCTTAATTTCCCCCTCTCTGTTTTGTACCTACCAATTATACTTATTCCCTCCACCTTTTCCCCCATTCTCTCCTCCTCCTTCTCGTTGATAGCCCTCAATGTGATTTCCATTTCTGTGATTCTGTTCCTGTTCTACTTGTTTGCTTAGTTTGTTTTTGTTTTTGTTTTTTAGGTTCAGTTGTTCATAGTTATAAGTTTGTTGTCATTTTACTTACATAGTTTTGATCTTCTTTTTCTTAGATACATCCCTTTAACATTTCATATAATAAGGGCTTGGTGGTGATGAACTCCTTAAATTGACCTTATCTGGGAAGCACTTTATTTGCCCTTCCATTCTAAGTGATAGCTTCGCTGGATAGAGTAATCTTGGATGTAGGGCCTTGCCTTTCATGATTTCGAATACTTTTTTTCCAGCCCCTTCTTGATGTAAATTTTCTTTTGAGAAATCAGCTGATAGTCTTAGGGGAACTCCTTTGTAGGTAACTGTCTTCTTTTCGCTTGCTGCTTTAAGATTCTCTCCTTATCTTTAATCTTGGGTAATTTAATTATGGCGTGTCTTATTATGTAATTGTTTTTAAAATTTCTCTTTTAATTGTAAAAGTAATAACTAAACAAGGGAATATTAAAAATAAAATTTGAAAATTTCTTACAATTCCATTTCTGAAGAAAAAAGTTGTCATTAACAGATTGGAAAATATTCTATGTTTATTATAAAATCTGTAACAGGGATTTCTCTATATATGTATGTATGTATACATACACAAATACAGTCATATATTTGCATATATCTTTATATGTAGGATATAGTCTTTTTTAAATAAAAGTTAAAATTTTACTATATATGTGTTCTATAACTTGCTTCTTCTTTTAATGCATTTTAAGTCTCTTACTACCTTAATTCATGTGTCTTTTATCTACTAGGTTATGATTTTACCTTCTCCATTCGTTTTTTTTTGGTCTATGTTTTCTCATCTCAATTTTGTAATGTTTTGAAAAATTTATCTTATTCAAGATTATTAAAAACTATAGCCCTGGCTTGTATGACTCTGGATTGAACATTGGCCTGTGAACCAAAGGGTTGCTGGTTCGATTCCCAGTCAGGGCACAAGCCTGGGTTGTGGGCCGGGTCCTTGGTGGGGCAGCGCATAAGAGGATGTTTCTCTCCCTCTCTTTTTCCCTCCCTCCCCCTCTCTAAAAATAACTAAATAAAATCTTTAAAAATGACATTTAGAAATCAAGGTTTCAAGGTAGTAAAAATTGTTGATTAGTGGAGTTCAGAGTTCATGATTTTGGTCTGGGAAAGTAAAATAGTATTTTAACAGAAATTTTGGAGAGTGGTAGATAATTCCATAGAAAATTTATAGTGAAAATTAGTCATTAATAATGAAAAAAATTTCCCCCATTTATTTATTTAGAACAAAACATAATTTTGCCTGTGAAATTTAAAATGTAAAAAAACCGAGATACCCACTTTCATATATTATTGTAAAGTGTTTTTTTAGAAAGCAGTTTGTCCATAATATTAAGTGAGATTTACATATGTGTCCTAAGGAAATGATTAGCATGCAGAAGAAAAATAATACATTAAGATATTTATGTTTTTATTATTTTTTTTTATTCTCCCATGAGGACAATTTTTTCATTGCTTTTAGAGAAGGGGTGGTGTCATTTCATTCACATTTATTCAGATATGTGGCCACCAAATGTATACAAATAAATTTTAATTAGAGAAAAAGCTTATAGTGTAATAACTGTGGAGAAAAGATATTGATGAGAATATATTGAAATAGTAATAGTAATTGCCTCTGAGTAGCTGGGATTATATATGATGATGTTCTTTTTAATACTCTTCTGTAGTTTTCCAGATTTCCTCTGTAAGAATGTATTATTATGAGCAAGAAAAATAATTAATAGATAGAGGTCATTGAATTGAACAAATAGATGAAAGGATGTGATTTGGTTCTTGACTTATTTGAATAGGTAATTAATATACTTGTTATTCTTAACTAAAAATGTTTTTATTTTAACTATTTTTGCTTTTATTTCCTTATTAGTTTTTTTATTTTTTAAAGATTTTATTTATTTATTTTTAGACAGAAGGGAAGGGAAGGAGAAAGAGAGGGAGAGAAACATCAATATGTGGTTGCCTCTCACATGGCCCCCACTGGGGACCTGGCCTGCAACCCAGGCATGTGCCCTGATTGGGAATCGAACTGGCGACCCTTTGATTCACAGCCTGCGCTCAATCCGCTGAGCTACACTAGCCAAGGCAAAATGGTTTTTAACTTCTAAAATGAATCTTTTCTTTTTTAGGTTGTAATGCAAAATGACAGTTATGACACTATTTATGGTAAGATTTCCTTTCTCACCTTTAAAATGTTTATTATATGAAATGCATTTGAAAAGCTTTTAGGTTTTAGAAAAACTTGCGATTTAATTTCTTCAATGACATAACAATACTTGGAAAATGGTATATAACTATGTAAAATGCCGTTTGCTATAACGTTTTATTTGAATTTAATATCGCAGATAACTATTTCACTGGTTGTAACTTCCATGTTAAATCCAAAGGAGGTGCTATTTTTTTTGTGTGTGTTTTGTTGTACATTTAATTTCAGTTTAGTTCATTAGTATATTTTCCAAAAGAAAAGATAAGAGGAAGCCAAACTTCAATTAATACAAGTATTATTTACATCTGCTTTGGTCCAAAACATTTAACATCGCATGTCAAAAGATTCAAGAATACTTAGTTTTTCAAGTGTAGGAGACTTGTTCTGTTCTGTTGTCTCTTTTTTTTAGTCATTTGCTTAATTTTGTGATTACCCTTTTTTATTTTTTTTGCAGGAAGTTTAACAAACTCCTTGAATATCTCAGATTTTGAAGAATCCATGAAAGATTGTGAACAAGCTAGCTCTAATATGGATAATATAAAATTTTCTCTGTGGGTTTCTTTCTTTGAAATTTATAATGAATGTATTTATGACTTGTTTGTTCCTGTATCATCCAAGTTCCAGAAGAGAAAGATGCTACGCCTTTCCCAAGATGTAAAGGGCTATTCTTTTATAAAAGGTATACTGAAAAGTACTTTTTATTTTATTGCTCCTAAGTTCCTTTCTAGACTTTGTTATAACTATATGAAAGCAAACTGGAAATTGAAAAGTTTATTATCAATTATCAGTATCAAGATAATAAGTGAAGTTTGTGCTTTGCACGTATGTTTTGGTATGTTAATTAAATCTGAATATAAAGGTTTATTTTGGTAAGTGTTGTGTTTGAGTATCATTGATTGAATTTGGAAGGACAGGAAAAGCTGTGTGTGTTGATAGTTACATTAATTATGTTGCTTGGTAATAGTGTCCAAACCTTGGGGATTCAGAAATATTTCTGTTATTCCACAGTGGTATCTTTTCAACCTTTTTAAACTACTATTCACAGTAGGAGATACATACATATTAATAAGATGGTGACCCAGTGGCTCTGTAAATATGTGTATATATTTATAACTCAAAAGTTTAATTTATTATACCTACCCTTACTATAAGGAATGCACTTTGATGTTTTCTATTTCTATTTCATTTTTACAAAATGCTGGTTATGACTAAAATTGATTTTACGATTCATTAATGAGTTGTAATCTGGAATGTCTCACAGCTACGTAATTTTGTAGATTTAATCTATAGTGCGTTTTTTTCTAGATATTTAATTCTAAGTAATTTTAACTGTTTTTAAATTTTCTCTTTGTTCAACTCTGTAAAAGAATTTACTTTGCATGTTTGTATAACTTAAATATTGGAAAATTATTAAAATATTCTTTTGTGTACCTCTTTTGTAGGGGAGTATGGAATAGCTGAGTTGACTCCATCTAGGGCATGTTATTAAAAGAAAGATTTCATATATTTCTTTGAGAAAAGAGTACAAATCTTCAAAGAGATTACATTGTACAATAAATACTGAGTTTTTGTTAATATGTGTCCTCTTTATTTTTTTAAAGATCTACAGTGGATTCAAGTATCTGATTCCAAAGAAGCATATAGACTTCTAAAACTAGGAATAAAACATCAGAGTGTTGCTTTCACAAAACTGAATAATGCTTCTAGTAGAAGGTAAGGAGTATATCCTATGGTGTAAGCCTGAAGCAATCCAGGCTATTCTGTGCTAATGTAAATAGAACTAATTTAAGTTTAAAGTGGGCAGTAGCTTTTCTGATATGTTAAATAAATTCATGGGCATGAAATCATTTTGTAAACTAAAGAGTGCTAAGCACATAAGACTATCAGGACTATTTCTTGTTCTCACAAAATATTTACTAATCTGCATGAAGTCTGAGGCATTTTACTCTTTCTTTTTGTGAATATTAAGCTTAATATGTTAAGAGTTGCCTATAATAGTGGACTTTGCTCTGTGTGTTTTCCACTTACCCCATAAACACAAACACTAGGTGCATAATCTTAAGACAGAATCTCAAGGGATTAGAAATAGGATGTTTTGTTGGGAGGGATTAGAAGATGAGAGAAAAAGGAAATAAGTTTAAGCAATGAGATATCTAAACAGGCCTTCTCTTAAGTGGGAAAGAGCCCTGTTCCTTCCTTACTCGGTGTGGCACAGGGATAAGCCCAGGTGTTTGCCAAATATGTGCTTTGCTCTAGGTATATGTTTAAAGAATATTAGTTGTACATAATACTATTTTAACTAATAATACGGTTTTTATTATAAACGATTACATTAGTAGAAGTTGGAATGTTAGGAGAAGGAGCCCTGACTGGTGTGGCTCAGTGGGTTGGATGTTGACCCACAAAGCAAAAGGTTGCCAGCTCGATTCCAGGTCAGGGCACGTGCCTGGGTTGCACGCCAGGTCCCTGTTTGGGGGTGTACAAGAGGCACACATTGATATTTCTTTCCTGTTTTTTCTGCCTTCCTTCTCTCTAAAAATAAATAAAATCTTGAAAAAAATAAAGAATGGTAGGAGAAGGAGTAGGTTCAGCGGTTTGGGGCTAAGTGAAAGATACAATACTGGGTTTTAGATAGTCAGGTATTTAGGTGGCAGTGGAACATTGGATTGAAATATCTGACAGCTAGTTGGAAAATGTACTGGAGCTTTGGCTAGAGTTAGGATATAAATAGATGTCGATTTAGATGCTGGGTCTCCTATTTAGAATGCAGAAATTATAAATAAAACTTAACATTTGACCGTGGTGTATTTCTTTTAGTCACAGCATATTCACTGTTAGAATATTGCAAATTGAAGATTCTGAAACGCCTCGTGTAATGCGAGTCAGTGAGTAAGTTGAGCTTTCTTCAAATTGCAATTATTTTGAATTGTTTTATTTTGAAGAACTTTTCAAGTTTTTTTGTTTATTTATTCAGATTGTCTTTATGTGACCTTGCTGGTTCAGAACGAAGCATGAAGACACAGAATGAAGGTGAAAGGTTGAGAGAGACTGGGAATATCAACACGTCTTTGCTGACTCTGGGAAAGTGCATTAATGTTTTGAAGAACAGTGAAAAGTCAAAGTAAGTGTTGTTGAAAGTGTTATTAGTATATTAAATATTACAATATTTAAACTTCCAGCTCTGCTAGTTTAGAAATTTCTTTTTTGTTTTTAACCTGTTTCTTATGTAATGACTGTGTATAGATTACAATTAAAATACACAGAGATCTTGGGTTAAAAAAATTATAGAAATAAAAAAGTGTCAGTTCATGCCAGTGACTCATCAAGTAACCACAATATTTTTCATAGCAATATAGATCAATAGTTTACACAATAAGCTTCTCTAAAATCATTTTATTCCTATTAGTGCATTGTGTTTTAGATGTGGTAGATTTCTGCATTAATTAAACTTTTAGGCTAAATAAATTCTAAATCAGCCTTCATTTCTATGTAGTTAAGGTGTTTCATGGTATATATCATATAACTACTCTACAATAAAGAACACGGTCCAGTTCTGTGTGATTTTCTTAACATTTTAACCTAATGGGTTATTATTACAAGTATTAGTAATAGTAGTAGTAATATTTAAAGAAAACAACATAAACAGAATGACTGTTACAGGCAGAACCAGTCGCTAACCTAGAATTTAAGTCCTTGATAGCTAGGTTAATTATTTCTTTGTAAAATTTATCAGTATACTAACTTCATGGGATTTGTTTTAACTTAACAATTATTTGAATATTTTTTTCCATAGGTTTCAACAGCATGTGCCTTTCCGGGAAAGTAAACTGACTCACTATTTTCAAAGTTTTTTTCATGGTAAAGGGAAAATATGTATGATTGTCAACATCAGCCAGTGTTGTTTTACCTATGATGAAACACTCAATGTGTTGAAGTTCTCAGCCATTGCACAAAAAGTAAATATATTCAAGGCTCTTATTATTAGAATATCAATGATTTTTTGGGGCTAGAAAATACATTTTGCAGTTATAACTATAAACCAAAGAAATAATTAAAAATTAAAAATGTAAATGTTTGACGAAGTCAGAGGATGTGGGTAAAGATTGAAAGATTACCCTGCTAGGATTAAAATGATAATAGACATCTGTTGCAAACTGAAGTACTTTTCTTGCAATAAATGGTCAGCTTTTCCATTCTGGTTCCTTTAGTGGCCAACTGGGGAGCCCGCTGCTAGGAGCAGTGCTGACAACTTAACCCAGCCCAGTAATTTACCTGTAGCCTGCGTGTGTAATCAACTTTTCTGCTCCTGAAATGTTCACTTAAGGATGCTAATTTCTTCTTGAATATTTGTTTGCATAGGTTTTATTTTAAACACTCTAGTTGTTATTTGACTTAATAATATATAAATTACTTTTTAGTGGACAGCTTTTGCCTTTTCTGTTTTAAAAGTCACATTGGATATTTTAACAGGTTTGTGTTCCAGACACTTTACATTCCTCTCAAGAGAAATCATTTGGACCTGTCAAATCTTCTCAAGATGTACCATCAGGCATGACTAATTCAGATAATAAAGTATTAAATTTAAAAAGTTCTACAGTTTCATGGGAAAGTAGACTGGAAGATCTGGTAGAAGGTGAAGATTTTCTTGAGGATCTAGAAGTAGCTGAAGAAAGCCAAAACGTGGGAACTGAACTTGCTGACGAAGACCTAGATGAAACGTTAGCGGAAGACGAGGCTCTCATTAGCCGCGAGGAGAAGAGAGTGTGTATTAAGAACTCATACTTTTAAGCTTGGCTTGTTATTATTCTGAAGACAGGGTTAACAATACTTAAGGCTCCATCTCTAGTTTGTTTCCATAATGCACTAAATATTTTATATCTCACCTTTATACTTTAAAACATTTCAGATCTACAAGAAGACTGGTACGGTGAATACCCATTTACACTGGTTGCCATTTGTTAACACTTTGCCTTATTTACTTTATTCTCTAAGTTTTTAGAAGTGTTCCAAAGTCAGGATAGCTATAAAAATGTTTTCAAATAGAAAATTGAGGCATTGAAAGGTCTCTGGCTTTGAGACACTTTAATCAGAAACATTAAAAAATGATCAGGCTGTAATCTTTTAATTTTTTTTAAAGACTTTATTTTCAGAGAGAGAGGAAAGGAAGGAGAAAGAAAGGGAGAGAAACATCAGTTGCATCTCTCATGCCCCCAACGGGGGACCTGGCCAGATACCCAGGCATGTACTCTGACGAGTAATCAAACTGGTGACCTTTAGCCTTGCAGGACGATGCCAACCCATGAGCCCGGTTGGTCAGGGCAGGCTGATATCATAATTCTATAATTTATTGTATTACAAAATGCTGGCCATGTCAAGTGCTAATTGATTTATTCATTGTATTACACGCTTATATGAGGTCTGTCCAGAAGGTATCTACCCATGTAATTTGAAAAATAGAGACATTTATTGAAGAAGATACAAGAAACATTGTACATAGGACAGTGATAGGTCATCCCTTTCAAAGTAGCCACCTTGGGACCTCCCACAGTTCTCCCAGTTGCCATCAGGTGTCCCATCATATTTTCCTGAGTCTCATCAATGGTCTGAAATCTCTTCCCTTTCAAAGGTTATTTTAGTTTTGGGGAAACCCAGAAGTCGAGTATCGAATGTGGGCTGTAGAGAGGCTGAGTCACCTAGGTGATTTGATGTTGCTCCAAAAATCTCTACATGCAACATGATGCATGAGTGGGTGCGTTGTCATGATGAAGCTGCAGTCACCATTTGCCCATAGCTGCGGACTTCTGAATCATCCAAATAGCTTCTGTGGAGGAGAGTGCAAGCTTGATACAAAATTTAATGCTGATTCGTTGCTCTCCTCGCTCAGTCATTTTGAACGTGACAGCCACACAGTACACATGCTCGTTCAACTGTATCTCTTGCCCCCAGTGAAGTCATCATTGTGCACACATGCACATTCTAGTCTATTCTTGGCTGCCAGGTTACCTTGATGCTGTGCAAACCATTTTTGTTATATTAACAATGGTTGGACTTTTTCCAGACAGATCTTGTATATGTGTGTTCAAAGGCTACGAAGTTTTTGCTCACACTTGGATAGTTATCAAGTTAAGTTTATGTAACAACTCTTCGTCGTTTTGGAAATTGTTTAGGGGCACTTAGTAACTATTCTAATGTTTAGGCTTTAGCTTTTGACAGACTAATTAAAAACCCAACCTTAAGTATTTACCACAGACCTGGTTTTTTCTTTCCCCTGCCAGGAAATGTAAATGCTCATGGAAGTTTGTGTGGATTGAATGAAATCAAATGTGAACTCCCCAAGGTAGTTGCTTGGTGGATAATTGATGTTTATACTATCATTTCCTTTCTTACTGTAGTTTGGCAGTGAGATATTTCAGTTATTATGAGTCTGTTTCTAAAATTTGGAGAGGCCAACCTGATTTTTCAGATGCATGAATCTCTGTAGATAAATAATTTTCAGTGAGATTATTATCACTTTTAAAGGATACATTATTATAATTGACTGAATGAAAAGTTTTATTTTGAACATTTGGGCAATGTTTTTGTTGGGATACATTCTTTTATTAGAATTTTAATATTTATTATGTTTTAGAAACTATTGGATTTAATAGAAGACTTGAAAAAAAGACTGATAAATGAAAGAAAAGAAAAGTTAACATTGGAATTTAGAATTCGTGAAGAAGTTACACAGGAGTTTACTCAATATTTGGCTCAACGGGAGGCTGACTTTAAGTAAGTTATTTCTTCCATGTCCTGGCTAAAATTGAGAATTTTATTCACTTGTATAAGTTTTTTTTTTTTTTTTTTAGTTATTTTAGGTGGCTTCTGAATTCATACCTCTTATTTAAACATTTTTTTTATTCTAGAGAAAAGGGAAGGGAAAGCAAAAGAGAGGGAGAGAAACATCAATGTGTGGTTGCTTCTCACACACCCCTAACCCACTGGGGACCGACCCCCAAACCCAGGCATGTGCCCTGACTGGGAATCGAACTGGTGACCCTTTGGTTTGCAAGCCGGCTCTCAATACACTGAGCCACACCAGGCAGGACTCATACCTATTTTGGGTTTTTTTTTTTTTAATTTATTAATTTATTTTAGTTTATTTATTTTATTTTTAAGATTTTATTTACTTATTTTTAGAGAGGGGGGAAGGGTGGAAGAAAGACAGGGAGAGAAACCTCGGTATGTGAGATACATCGATCAGCTGCCTGCCACACACATCCCCAGTCTGGGACCTGGTCTACAGCCTATGTGTGTCTCTGACCGGGAATCAAACTGGTGACCCTTTGGTTCTCAGGCCAGCATTCAGTCCCCTGAGCCACACCAGCCAGGGCCATTACCTCTTTTTATAGCTTGAAAAATAGCTGTTACTAATCTTCATGGTGATTCTGTATTATACGTGAGTAATTAATTAAATCTGCTTTTAACTTATAATGCCCTTAATCTTAGAAACTTAAAACAAAAAAAGAAAGTAGTGATTTTTTTTTGTTTGTTTCTCAATGGGATTTATTTGTGTTACACAGGGAAACACTCCTTCAAGAACGAGAGACATTAGAAGAAAATGCTGAATGTCGTTTGGCTATCTTTAAGGATTTGGTTGGTAAAACTGACACCGAAGAAGCAATAAATCAAAATTGTGCCATGAAACTTGAAACCAAAGTATGTTAACCGAAGTATTAAATTCTTTGAGGATTTGGTACCAGAATTTAGGGTATCACATCAATGATGTCAGACATTAATATACTTTAGAATTAAAAAACTTACTTTTTTATAATTCTGGTATTATAATTCTGTAGTTTTTTTTAATTAAGTATGCTTTATTAGTAATGTAAGGACATATAATTTAAATGTAGCTATTGGACTTGAAAAAATTGTATCTCCGTTACATTTATATCTCATTTTGGTGTTTCTTGAGTCATTGTGTTGATTGTAGTTAAGTAGGTTCATTTTTGTCTGATTATGCAGTACTTCCCTCTGAGATTTGTCTTCAACTTAAAGAATTTTAAGGTTATAAGGAATTTAATGGGTCATTTAATTACTGCTCTGATTAAAACAAAAACATTTATATATAGAAAGGATTGCTAGTCTAGCTAACTAATCATTCCCTACCATTGAAGAAACATTATTGTTTTCTGCTGCTTCCGCTGAAGCTGAAATTGATCACATCCCTTGGGGTTTGTTTGTGGTTTTATTTTTTATTACTCAGTCTGGGGGCCTGGGTTGGTGATGTCCAGGCCCTTGCTGTCAACGCATCATTATATGTCTCTGACATGGTTTGGGTCTGGGTCTAAGCCGGGAAATGGAGGTTTTCTTGCATGTCCCAACAGAACCTTTTTTAAGACATTATACAACTGAAAGTACACCTGAACTAGCTAATCATAATTGTTCTGTAATGACTTATCACAGTTTACAACATTGTTTGAATTGGGATCTATTTCTCATGTTCCGTAAAGCAGAAAATGAATAATGGAACACAACTTTTCATAATTGGAGATACTTGATATAATTTATTTTTTAAAACATTTCAAGTTAACTTTTTTGCTACGTGTTTTTAAAACTGTCTACATCAGACAGTAGCACATTGTAAGAGTGAAAGCCACTGTTAACATTAGCCATGTGGTTTTTGCTATTTTTAGGAAGCACATCATGTAGGAGTTGAAGAAATTATTGATTCTCTGCAAGATGATATCACTGATATTAAGAAACAGGCTGAAATTGCTCACTTATATATTGCATCTCTTGCTGACCCCCAGGAAGCTATTGCTTGTTTAGAAATAAAGTTTAATCAAGTTAAAGCTGAATTAGCTAAAACCAAAGAAGAATTAATCAAAACTCAGGAAGAGTTAAAAAAGAAAGAAAATGGTAAGTAGATGTATTTTACTCATATTTAGATGATATAAATAAATAAAAAGAGAGTTGGTGCCCTGGCTGGTACGTAGCTCAGTGGATTGAGCGCGGACTGGGAACCAGAGGGTCCCGGTTCGATTCCCAGTCAGGGCACATGCCTGGGTTGTGGGCCAGGTCCCCGTGAGGGCCATGTGAGAGGCAACCGGACATTGCTGTTTCTCTCCCTCTCTGTCTCCCTCCCCTCCCCTCTCTCTAAAAGTAAATAAAAATAAAATCTTTAAAAAAAAAAAAAAAGACGGTTAGTGTAAGAGATTTATGCAACTTACATACCAAAGTGACTAGAAAATTATTTGATTTGGGTAACAATTAATACTTTATGGCCTTATTGTAATTTAATATTAAAATATTAAGAAATCTCATAGGAAATTGTAAAGCTGCAAACATTGGTTTTCTTTGTGTTTCTTTCTTTCTTTTTAATTTATTTATTTTCAGAGAGAGGAGAAGGGAGAGAGAAAGAGCAATGTATGGTTGCCTCTCACATGGCCCTCACTGGGGACCTGGCCCGCAACCCAGTCATGTGCCCCGACTGGGAATTGAACCGGGACCCTCCGGTTCCCAGCCCGCGCTCAATCCACTGAGCTACACCAGCCGGGCATTCTTTGTGTTTCTTTTGTGAACTCTTTCATATTCTTTACAAATGTGTAGTAGATTTTACACTTGGCTTGCAGATTTGAGATATAGTGATTCCTGTGAGTGGTCTTAAGAAGTCTGTTAGATTGGTGCTTCATTCTAGCTCTGATTATCACATCTGAGTTTTAAGAGAGTTACCCAGATGAAATACTCTTTTTCTCTGAAACAAGATGGGTAGAAAATAGCAGGTAAGTGGTACCTCTACTTCATAAAGTGGTCTAGAAAGGTAATAGCTCCTCTCCTTGCTGAAGTTATGCCAGAAGTTTTTTACTGCTTAGCATATGTCATTCTTTTTTATTCTGAGTGTTGAACGTGGCTTTTTCAGAAGCATTACCCTCTGGTTAGAATTAGTAGCTGAGTGCTGTGTAGTTCTAGTGCTGTCAAAATCCTTTTTCCTGAATAAAATGCTAGTTGAAGTATCTACTACAGCAGCTTATGTTTTGTGATTACTCAGTGATAATTTTTCAGGTGCTAGATTTGTTTTCAACATTTTTATTTTTTGCAGAATCAGAAATTAACTTAAATTCATTGGTTCAAGAGCTCGAGAAATCTAATGAGGTAATACTTTAAGCTTTATTTTTGTCTTGATAAGGAACTTGATAATTAAGTAATTGAAGGGATATGAATTATGACAAGGTAATATTTTAAACATAAATGAATATGATAAAAAAATTGAAAAATAATGTGTCTTCACCCTCATACCTCTTTTCAGTGATGGCTACCAGAAAGTGTTTTCAGCACTTCCAGAAAATATTTACTTGTATATATAGAACATATACATACATTCATACACATTTTTAAAAGTTTACACCAATGGGATTGTGGTTTTGTGCTTTCTTTCTTTAGAAGACGTGTTGGAGGTAATTCTGCATCAGCACATACAGATTATGTCAGTTTTTAAAACTGGGTGCATGGTGATGATCAGATGATTTAAACTGTTTATTTTATCTGAAATTAGTGAGTTTTTTTTTTTTTTTTTAAGATTTTCTTTCTTTATTTTTAGAGACAGGGGAAGGGAGGGAAATATCAATCAGTTGGCTCTCACATGACTCCAGCTGGGGAGACTGGCCTGTAACCCAGGCATGTGCCCTGACTAGGAATCAAACTGGTAACCCTTCGATTCACAGGGTGTTACTAAATCCACTAGGCACACCAGCCAGGGTTGAAATTACTTAGTTTTTAAATTACAGGATATTACCTGAGCAGTGTGTAGCATTGGAATTCTCAAGATCTCTGGCACTTTGTTCTTTTAGATCAGATAACCATTACAAATGGTTGTAGATAGATTTGACATTGATAGGTCTAAATAATGAAATTTCAAGTATACATGGAGTAAATTTAGTATACAAAATTCAAATATACAAATAAATTTAGAGCTCTAAACTTAGTATTTTTCTTGCCCTTCTCTGGCATGGGTCTTACTTTAACTTACATTTATCCTACTAAAGAACTAAGTATTTTAAGATATGATCATATAAAAAATTCAAAATCTTGGTATCCAATATCCAATATTTAAAGAAGCACCACAATAATGCATTTAGCAGAAGACATTACAGCTACTGTTTAGATTTCCTAAATTTCCTAATCTTTTATTTTTTCTAGTTACACAAATAGTAGATGCCAGTTGTAAAAATTCAGTTATGTTAAACTATGCAAGATAGCAAATGAAAAGTCCCCTGTAGACTTTCTCCTAAATTACAAAAATAGAGAGAAAATCAGTAAGTTGGTTGATAGCTCTTTTAGACTTTCACTTTATGCATATTTTTATAGAATACTTACTATGTATTCTTTTAAGTATTATACATATATTAGTTCATTTAAATCTCAGAAGAACTTTATTGATGTAGATACTATTATTTTTTTATTTATACAGAGACATTAAATAACTTGCCCAAGGTCCCACAACTAGAAGATAGAGAAACTAGGATTCAAACACTCAGAATCTGCCATTACAGATTCCTCTTATCCAATATTCTATATTGCTTCTCTTTCCTTTGTTTTTATAAACGTATTATTTTTTAAGCAAAAATAAGGTCATGCTATACGTACTGTGTGGTCCCTGGTATTTTTGCTTAGTCATTAACTTTAAGGGAATTCTAAAACTGCATCATATTTGCATTTTAGTTTTCCTAAAACATATTTACTAAATACTGCTATTTTCTTCTTTTCAAAAAAAAATAATTATGCAGAATCAAAGAATTTAAGAGCTAAAAGATACAATTGATCAAAAAGAATATACTATTAACAACCTAAAGTTTCATGTAGAAGACATATTTAAAAGCATTGTAAGAATTTAACTTTATTTGCATTATAAATTACATTAAAATGTATATTTTGGTTCAAAGTAAAATAATTTAAAATAGCTTAAATAACATGTTGACCAATTTTCTAAGGCTGTTGAATTGCTTATTCTGATTGAATTCAATTTACTATTGTATGAATCTGAATTTTTGACTACTTAAAAGAGGCATTGGCCCCTTTGAACACATATAGAAGAATATGAGAAGAGAAGAATTTGTACCCCTTGCAAGTTTAAGCCTCAGCTTGTTGGGATGGAAGCTCTGGGATGAAAGGAACTTTGATATGCCTAGATATCCGCAGATCATAAAGATCCCTGTCTCTTTATATACCTGTATGTATGTATAGAACTGTAAATGAAATTTTGTGAAATAAGGTCTTTTTTCCTTAGAGACTAGTTTTTATTATATGCACTTTAGACAGTGTTTATATACTTAATAGCTAGGATATTTTCTTTTTTTTTTTTTTTTAAGATTTTATTTATTTTTTAGAGAGAGGAGAAGGGAGGGAGAAAGAGCAATGTATGGTTGCCTCTCACATGGCCCCCACCGGGGACCTGGCCCTCAACCCAGGCATGTGCCCCAACTGGGAATTGAACTGGGACCCTCTGGTTCCCAGCCTGCGCTCAATCCACTGAGCTACACCAGCTGGGCCTTAATAGCTAGGATATTTTATTTAAAAAATTACATTATCTACAGTGGCATAAAGCCTTTAAAGTTTTCATAAATACCAATTTAGATAATTCCTTATACAGTTGATTTAGTGAAGGATGATTAGCCTTTTAATCTTTTCTTTTTTTTAAACGGTTGGTTTTGGTTATTGTTATGAATTTTATTGTAAGCTTCAAGTTCGTTTTTAAGTAGAAATGGTAAAATGTATGGTAATAATGTAATAGACTGAGTAACTTAATAGCCAGACTTCTCTTCTTCGTTAGAGGTGCTTTTGTGTATATTTTCTCTTACCAGAAGAAGCTGGAGTGGCATCCTATAAAATGTGACTGTTGACCCTCCTTTGTATCTTGAGAGTCAAACTCCCAATACCCATCAATATTTTCTGAATCATCTCAACAGTAGGTGGATTTGGGATACTGTAAGAGTAAACAAGCATTCTAGAAGAGTAGCTCATCTCTGTCTAATCTCTGGTAGCAGGCCTGTGTTTTACTATTTATTTATACCTGAACTGGGAGAAACACTGTAATAAGGTATAGAGTAAGGATGAGAAACATAAAATGATTATTTCAGTTGAGAAACACTTGAATGGCTACTGTGTACCAGGTACTATGCTAGATTCTGGGAATTACATAGATTATTAAAACCTAGTCCTCTTAACAACTCCCCTATGAGAGAGAAACCATGTAAACACAATAGTAATGAAATGCGCAGTCACAGTGAGTATATGCAAGAAGCCGAGAATTAAATGGGCATTTATGGAGTACTTTCTAGAGATAAAAATGATTAAGTTGAGCTTTTTAAGAGGGTGATTAATATTTAGCTGGTTTAAAGTAGGTGGAGGGTGCAGTTTATAGCTACAAGAGACATGAAGATACATTGATCTTCAGCTATAAGGATCAGAATATATAAAGTCATGGAAGTAGGAAGCCTCTCAGTCGGGAAAGTACATGTAATTCGTTGTTCAAGAAGAAAGTTTGAAGTAAGGCAAGGCAATAGATGAGGCAGAGTAGCAGGAAATTGGTTAAGATGGTGGAAGGCCTACAAATAGTGCATTAAAGAGTTTGGGTTTTATCCTATAGGCAGTGAGGGGTCACTGATTCTAAGGTGAGAAGTAACTAAGTTGATTTTTTTTTTTTTTTTTTTTTTGAGTAGATGTTTTTGGAAACTTGGAGGATGGCATTGGGATGAAATTAGACTGGAGGTAGGGAAACCAGATAAAAGCCTCTTGAAAGAGTTCATGAGGGTTCGTGAGGACTTCGATTTAGGGTAGTTGGGTAGTGGTGGTAGAGATTAAGAAGAAATTGATTTGTGAATAAGAGGTAGGTAAATGTTTTGGAACTTGAGGCTTGACTTTTTTTCTTCTTAGAGATTTTATTTATTTATTTATTTTTAGAGACGGGGGAAGAAAAGGAGAAAGAGAAGGAGAGAAACAAGTGTGGTTGCTTCTCACGCACCCCCTACTGGGGACCTGGCTGACAACCCAGGCCTATGCCCTGACTGGGAATTGAACCAGCGACCCTTTGATATACAGGCCGGCACTCAATCCACTGAGTCACACCAGCCAGGGCTGGGGCTTGATTTTTTCTAGTAACTGAATTGTTGGGCCTCAAGCCTCTCAGTAATTTTATTTGGTTATTTACCACATGCTTTTGCTCTGATCACTTAATTTGGAATTTAAATCTGATCTTTGGTTTGGTGAAGGAAAATAAAAACAAGAAAAAGAAAAGCCAGAGACATCATTCTGGTGACTACAACTTTGAAGAAAATTGTTGGAAATTATGTCCACTTCTGTAGTATGTTTGCATACCACAGTATGTTAGTAAGTTTAAGTGGTAGTAAAAAGGTAACATGTATAAAATAAGCAGTATTCCTAATATAGTAGTTCTTGCCTATAAATAAACAATAGGCAGATAACAGTACTAAATTGTTCACATAAATGCATAAATAAACAAATACGAAATAGTTTGGAACTTAGCCCGACTGTGCTCATTAACTCTTGATCTAGGATTACTGTTCAAAAGCTGGTCTTGAAATGGACGCCAGTGATGAAAAAGTTTATTTTGAATGATGGTTCTTTATTGTTCTTCCAACCAAGCATATGCTAGGGGCAGAGAGCACTCCTTTCAATAACTGGGCTGTAGAGGAAAGATTTTTGCCTGAAGATTGTATAATTTGAAGGTGAAAAATATAATCAGGTCATTATGATAGGACTGAGATGGAGGGAGGTTGAGAACTCTCTAGCTCTGTCAAAGGTGTGACTCATATACCCTTGGATTTTGTCACTTGTCAGTATATGAAGGTACTGATTGTGAGAAAGCATGGAGGTGGTTTTTCATGACATCCTTTGTTAAGGGTCTCTCAAAAACATTGCTTTTAGTTTTTCAGTAATCCATGACTTTATGACTTAAAACAAATCATTTTTTCTTTATCTCTTAAGAATAAAATATTTACTGATTTTATAATGTAAAATGCATTTGATTTTTTTCATAAACTGTTTTCCAACATGGATTGCTACCAGGAATTTATATACATGTCCCTGCCTTTACCATAACTTTGATTATTTTATAGACTTGCATTTAACTGCTGAATTTTACCCTTCCTCTTTTCTGAATAGTACCGTATTGCACCTCCTTACTGCTACCCTTTTAGGGTGGCATAGTGTCTGCCTTACAAAGGTAAAAATCTCAAAGATTTTTATCATTTAGATAAACGAAGAACTCAAATTTAAACCTGTATGTAGACTATAATATCTTTGAATATACAAAGACTGGAGGCTAAGGTCAAAGCTTTTTATGGGAGTTCTTAAAGTGTGAGACAATACTACTTATCTTTGGGAGGCATTGGTTACAAAACAACTTACATTTCTAGAGTTGGACCTCAAGATTTTAAGTAAAAGTATAAGAAACAATTTTGTCTTACTGTTTTTGTAGTCTTCTTTTAAAAGCACATTACAAGTGTGGCTTTATCCCCAAATAAGTGTCTAATCCACGTGATCACCTTAGGAAATCTAAAGATGAATTTGTTTTTTACGTATTAGACGAAACTACATGTTTACCTGATTTTAAAGCAAGTCTTTTTCTGTCCTTAGTGCGCGCACACAGTAGTTGATATTACTCCTTTGCAGAGCTGTCAGTTGTTTTAGGGCGAGTCTTAAGAAATAACATAGAGAACTGTTCCAACAAATATGAAAATAAAGTTTTTATGATACACTATTGAAACATAATTTATATAGTTTTTACGTTTATTGTAGCTTTTGATATGTGAACTAATCTGAATTTATTTTATTTTAGGACGAGGCTGGTACATCTTCTTTAATAATAAACAATAAGTTGGCTTGTAATGAAACAGTTGAAATGCCTAAGGACAGTAAAACTAAACCTTACTTAGGAAGAAAAAGATTAAATGAAAATGAACTTGAACAAGGTGACCCACCAGCAAAGAAAGGTACTACTTCATTTGCCAACAAGAGGTCTTTAAGAGAACTAAATTCTAAACCAGTAAACATAAAAATTGCAAATGGAAGAAATTTACTTGTCTAAAAAAAAAAAGAGAAAGAAAACCTGAGGAAATCTAAATGTCACTAATATTTACACTAACATGTTATGAACTCTTTAGAGGATGGATGTATTTAAAACCGTTATTATAATAAATATATTTTTAGGTATTGTGCTTTTATCACCTTCTTTTTTAAAGGTTTTATTTATTTTTAGACAGAGGGAAAGGGAGGGAGGAGGGAGGGTGAGAATCATCAAGTGTGGTTGCCTCTCACACGCTTCCACCTGGGGACCTGGCTTTCAACCCAGGCATGTGCCCTGACTAGGAATCGAACCAGTGACTCTTTGGTTCACAGGCCAGTGCTCAAGCCATTGAACCACACTGGGGCTCTGCTTTTATTACTTTTGCATGCCTTAATCCTTTTACTTCTTTGCTTATAATAGTTAAAAAAATATCACTTTCATTTTCTTAAAGATAGTATATTTTAATGCCCAAATCTCTCCACATTATTTTCTATCTTTGCATTTCCTGTTCATTTGGAGAAAAGGACATTTGGCAGGAAAACTTTGAGCTAAATATTACTAAAGACAACTGTGCTAGAGTTCTTGTATTTACCAAAAAAATAAGTGGGCGTTTGCTCTTTGTCTCCTCTTTTATATAGAAGAATATACCAACATTTACATTCTTTCTAAGCTGTTCATCATTTCTTTGGAAAAATTCTGTGGTATGATAGAGGGAGATGGGGCTTTCTGAGAGAAAATACATAGCTTTAGAAACTTGTTTAGCTGCTTTACCTTGAGAAAAATGGGTAAGTCTTACTTTGGTTATTAGTAAAATAAAATAAATGGTACCTATGTCCTGAGTTGTCAAGAATGACAATTAGGCAATACTTTAATATAATAAATATTGCAGTAAAGTGAATGTTTTTAAAAGTAGGTGCCTTAAAGGATAATTAGTATTAGGCACATTGTTTATAGGATGTACAGACCTTGTGTGAGCTAATAGAAGAGACTGGACTAATACATATGCCTTCTGTTGTCCATTGAAGGAGGGGTACTTTGCTACAGGGAGGATGACCTTGTTATTATTTCTATAGCACTGTTCCTCTCTCATTCATCTTGGTCAGTGTCAGGACTAGTTGATGCTAGATGACTAGGAAGTGACCAGGACTAAGTGACCAGGAAGTGACCAGGAAGTGACTAGGAAGGGACCAATACTAATTATCCTTTAAGGCACCTACTTTTAAAAACATTCACTTTACTGCAATATTTATTATATTAAAGTATTGCCTAATTGTCATTCTTGACAACTCAGGACATAGGTACCATTTATTTTATTTTACTAATAACCAAAGTAAGACTTACCCATTTTTCTCAAGGTAAAGCAGCTAAACAAGTTTCTAAGTGTTACACATAGTATGACCAATCCTAAAGGTAACCCATTCATGAAGAATGTGTTAAGAAAAATACAGTGGTGTGCCCTGCTTGGGGCATGCCCACTCAGATCTCCTTTTCCAGTGAATTTTCTTTCTCTTAAACTGTAAGGGTCCCACAAGACTTGTAACCAGGGGTGCAGTGGGCAATGACAGAACCTGTCTCCAAGTCTTTCTTTTCTCTGACTTTCCAGTGAGCTGACAGCAGCCCTGCCCTGGCTCACTTCTTTCCCATAATATTTCTATCAAGCCATACCTGCCCCTCCTTGTTCTACTGTTCCAAGCTTTAAAAATTAAAACAAAACAAAACAAAACCTAAGCTAAATAATTTGGATGTGAGGAGATTTGAGTAAGTTTAGGCAACATAACAAATTTGTATTTCTTCAAATCACAAGCACTTTGGCTATTTCTACATTTTGTATGTTATTAGAAATTATAGGGATTACTCAAAGGATCATAAGAAAATTTTAGATGTAACTACCTTCTTTCCCCTCTACCTGTACTAGAAAATCTCCAGAACAAAATATGTGACTCCTGTAAGTAACCACTAGGATGGGAGGGAGCTGACACTTTCACGGGAAGCGTGTTTTCTGTTCGTGGAAGGGAATGCAAAGCCTTTTCTTTGTAGAAGTGAATTTACTCATTGGAGATCACCGTGTCTGTACTTTAGGGAAACTGGCAGCCATGTAAACAGTCCAAGAAATAAGCCTGTAGATAGTGATTAAGGAGACAAACCAGAGATAGGATAACAGTCTACTTGTCGCTTTTCAATCAAAACTAGTTTTTTTTTTTTTTTAATTTTATTTATTTATTTTAGAGAGAGGGGAAGGGAGGGAGACGGAGAGGGAGAGAAACGTATGGTTGCCTCCCACATGGCCCTCACTGGGGACCCAGCCTGTAACCCAGCCATATGCCCCGATGGGGAACTGAACCGGGACCCTCCGGTTCCCAGCCCGCGCTCAATCCACTGAGCTACACCAGCCAGGGCTCAAAACCAGTTTTTAACAACAAAAAGGAATAAGCTGTGTAAAGTATAGGTTGTGTGTAGTGTAAATATTGAAGGAAAGTG
This sequence comes from Micronycteris hirsuta, assembly GCA_004026765.1. Taxonomy (NCBI): domain Eukaryota; kingdom Metazoa; phylum Chordata; class Mammalia; order Chiroptera; family Phyllostomidae; genus Micronycteris; species Micronycteris hirsuta. The sequence continues at coordinate 73,330 of PVJI01003985.1, forward strand.
TTAACTGTATTTGTTTTTCATTCTTTACTTTTATTTTTTTAACATATTTTTTATATCCTCATCAGAGGATATGTTAGTAGATTTTAGATAGAGACAGAGGGAGATATATTTATTTATATGTAGGGAGAGGAGGCAGGGGAGAGAGGCAGGGAGAGAGAGAGTGAAACATCGATTTGAGGAAGAGACATGGATCGGTTGCTTCCCATACACCCCACGACCAGGGATGGAACCTGTAACCTAGGTATGTGCCTTGACCGGGAATCAAACCTGTCTTTTTTGGTGTACAGGATGACGCTCCAACCAACTGAGCCACTCGCTAGGACACTCAATTGTTTATATTTTATAAGTAAACTGTAGGTGTGTTAAAGTTTTCCTATATTTATTGCTGCACTCATATTTTAACTCCCCCCTAACAAGGCTATCCTGAATATGTCTATAAATCTTTTGATATAAAATATTTAAAATTTTTTGAAAAAATAGTATACAAAAATCTGAAAAAAATCAAGTATAGATAAATTAGTTTGATTTACCTTCTCTTATGTAATTATACCCTGGTTCTTCTTTTAATTAAAAAGATTTTTTCAGTTACAGTTGACACAATTAGTTTCAGGTGTACAAGATAGTCGTTAGTCATTTATATAACTTACAAAATGATCAATCTGTGTATCCTGGTTCTTTATTTAAAAAAAAAATTTTTTTATTTAGAGGGGAAAGGAGGGAGAAGGAGGGGGAGAGAAACATCAATGTGTGGTTTCCTCTTGTGCACCCCCAACTGGGGACCTGGCTCGCAACCCAGTCATGTGCCCTGACTGGGAATCAACTGGCAACCCTTTGATTCACAGGCCGGCACTCAATCCGCTGAGCCACACCAGCCAAGGCCTGGTTCTAGAAATACAGTGAAATTAAAGGAACAACATTACTTGATCACAGAAGCTTTTTGTATTCAAAGTTAGGTACTGTGTCTTACATAGTATGCATGACTCAAATCTCTTCACTCAGGATAATCAGGACCTATCTGTGAGCTCTGAATTTCTTAGAATTGTCATTTTTAGGTTGTTTAGATCCCATCTCTCCTAATAAAGGATTCCGACATTTTTAGAACTTGTCTCTTTGTAGAGTAAGAGGATTTTTATTAACATGTCAGTTAAAGAAGAAAGTCCAAGACTCTTAGCATTATCATTAAGTTTTCTGAATTAGTCATTTCCACTAATGAATTCATAGGTGTGAAAATATCATAATCAGAGAATTACATTAAATGGAAAGGAGAAGAGAAGTCTGAACCAGTGGAGAAGACCAGATTATTTCACTTTTGGCTGACTTGCCACATTTTTGTAAGATGCTGGGAGACAGTACACTGAAAAGTAATACCTAGGTTCAAGATTATTTTTTAAAAACACCTATGAGTTAGTGGGCAGGTTTGTTGTAAAAGTAAATAAGGGCAGCTCTTTAAGTTTCCAGAGTAGCTGGAATCCTTAGAATAAACTGAGAATGTAAGAAAGTGAGGCTCTGCCATATGGGTAATGTTTCTTCCATTCTCTTCAAGGCAAGAGACAACCATGTAGGTTATAGATAATAAAACTTTGTCCCCAATGAGCTTTTAAAAGTAGTTTGAGTTAAAGAAAAGAGATCTTGGGATCCCAATGACAGCTGATCAAAAACATTTAGACATTTGGGTGAAGGAAAAGAATATGGATTGTATTTGAAAAGTAAAAAACTTAGAATACAGCTTGTTTTTGCGTATATGTTGAGGAGGGTAAAACTGGATACATATTTGGATGAAGTAAGGAGGGGGAGATTCCTTGATTATACAGTGATTTTGGAATGCGGCTACTCTCACTGGGGCAGATAGAAAGCTGGGATTATCTTCAGGTTAATTTTTGTATAATTGACAAATCAAACGGGGTGGGAAAAAGTAGGCTTACAGTTGTAAGTATGCAAAACAGTTCATGCTTGTATAATGATTTTATTTTCCATATGAACAACTATACACCTTGTATTTAAAGTATAAAATGTTAATTTTTTTCCAGGTTTATTAAAATATAATTGACAAATTACTATATATTTAAAGTATAAAATGTAATTTTTTTTAAAGATTTTATTTATTTATTTTTAGAGAGGGGAAGGGAGGGAGAAAGAGGGAGAGAAACATCAATGTGTAGTTGCCTCTCACATGGCCCTCACTGGGGACCTGGCCTGCAACCCAGGCATGTGCCCTGACTGGGAATTGAACTGGGACCCTTTGGTTCCCAGCCCACGCTCAATCCACTCAGCTACACCAGCCAGGGCTAAAATGTAATATTTAATGTACACGTAGGATTACCACTATTCTGCCATTAGCATACTTTAGGATATCGCATGTCTGTCTTGTTGTGTCTCATTAGGTAATCTCTTTCCCTCTGTCCCATATTATAATGATGATAAAGATTTGTGGTAGAAGTATGTTTTACAACCTGTTTTTGCTTTTTCACTCAGCTTATTTGTATTTTTCATTAAAAGTTTGCATCTATGTTTTATATGTTTGAATTTTAGCTTATCTGATTACTTTTTGGTTTTACTAAGGTTTACCAGATTAATAACAATTTTCTTATTTTTAAAGGACCTGCACATGTTAGTCTGACTACTACTGAAGACCAAAATAAAAATGAAGAAATACAACAAAGCATTTCAGAAGATGAGGAAAACATTAGAGTTTTACAAAGAAATGATGATGAAGAGCTGAAAACACGATTACTCATTGTCGAGAATGAACTTAGAAATGAAAAGAAAGAAAAAGCAGAATTACGTAATCAGATTATTGGTTTGCAGGAGGAACTTTGTTTTTCTGAGAAGAAGAACTTTTCTTTAAGTATAGACGTGCAACAAATTCAGTCAACTTATGACCGTGCAGTTTCTGAATTACAGGTGCAGAGAGGTATAAATCAGGAACAGGAGGAAAAAATCATGAAATTGTCAGAGGAGATAGAAATTGCTAGAAGAAACATCACAAATAACGTTTTACAAATAAAGTTAATGCAAGCAAAAATAGATGAACTGCGAAACCTTGATTCAGTTTCTCAGACCTCAAACATAGATTTACTGAATCTCCGGGATAGTGGTTCTCAAGAGGATAATTTGCTCAATACACAGTTACACCCTTTGGATAATGATTATTTGGCAAGTAAGCAGGTTAAAGTCAATAGGGAAAGTTCTTTCTACTCTAGTATTGATGCTATTTGGAAAGAATGTAAGGAGATTGTAAAGACTTCCTCCAAAAAAAGTCATCAGATTCAGGAACTGGAACAACAAGTTGAAAAATTACAAGCAGAAGTAAAAGACTGTGGGGATGAAAACAAGAGACTAAAAACAGAGAATAAAAATCAAGATGACCTACTAAAAGAAAAAGAAGGTCTTATACAACAGCTGAAAGAAGACTTGCAAGAAAAAAATGTTAGTCTTGATATTCAAGTACAGCAAGTAGTTGAAGGCAACAGAGCACTTTTAGAAATTACGCAAGATGCTGCTTCCTATAAAATGAAAATAAAGGAGCTTGAAGCAATCTTAGAAACTCAGAAGGTTAAATGTAGTCATTTAGTGAAGTTAGAACAAGAAATTTTGGAAAAAGAATCTGTCATCTTGAAGCTAGAAAAAAATCTGAAGGAATTTGAAGCAGATCATCAGCATTATATCAGAAACACCAAAGATTTAAATGAAAGGGAGATCAAGTTGAAAGAAGAAATCATACAATTAACAAATAATTTGCAAAATGCAAAGCATTCACTTCAATTAAAGCAAGAAGAAAAAGAAATCAACAGACAAGAGAAAGAAAAGTAAGCTAAATATTATTCAAATATTTAAAATATGCAAAGCATTCATTTTATTGATTTTCTTATGTAACTTTTTAAAAAAGACTTTATTTATTTTTAGAGAGAGGGGAAGAGAAGGAGAAAAAGGGGGGAGAGAAACATCAGTGTGTGGTTGCCTCTTGCCTGCCCCCTACTGGGGACCTGGCCTGCAACCCGGCCATATGCCGTGATTGGTGATTGAACTGGCAACCCTTCGGTTCTCAGGCCTGCTCTCAATCCACTGAGCTACACCACCCAGGACGATTTTCTTTTGTAACTTTTAAGTAATTTAGGTAGGCATAACTTAATCTGGTGAATTATAGCATGTATGATGAGTGAAGAACTTGAACTTTGTTTACATAAACCCTTGGAACCAAAAATAATATGAAAAGATCTTTTCATAAAATCTAAAATCCTCTCCGAAAGACCCATTCATGGTTTGACCATTCTAAATTTGTGAAAAGATGGAATTTTGTAGATTGTTATTATCTCACATGTATGATCCTAAGTGATTAATCATGTGTCATATAGAAAAGTGGTTTTGTGTTTTATAGATTGAAAGAGGAGCTCTCTGCAAGCTCTGATCTTATCCAGAGTCTGAAAGCAGATCTTCAGAGGAAGGAAGAAGATAATGCTGAGCTGAAAGATAAACTGGCTGATGCTAAAAAACAGATTGATCAAGTACAGAAAGAGGTAGGCTATTGGAAAAGCTATATATCTATTTTAAATGATGAAGATGGTTTTCTTTATATATCAAGTTTAGACACTAATTTTAGGATTCAGCAGAACATTTGTCAACTCCGTAATTTTTCTTAAAATAATGAGAACAGTATTCCACAAAAGGAAACTTAGCTTAAACTGGAGAGTGTCAAACATGAAGAAAAACAGGTGCCTCGTGTAGGCACCTCTGAGAGATCTATTTGATTGAGATCTTTTGTTTCTCTTAAGGACTGCTAAGTTCAAGTTCTCCCCCAACAGTAAAAACACTTACGTATTTTGCAGATAGTATTTAGGAGAGTATGCAGTGCAGTTGTAACAAGTTTTTATTATAGTTTAAATTTAAAATAGGAAATACAATCACATGATTCTAATTTCAAAATATACAAAAGTTATATATTATATACAGTGAGAAAAAAAACCTCCCACCCCTTGCAGCCATTAAGTTTCTCTGCAAGGCATCGAATGTTATCAATTGCTTTCTTTTTACTTCTTTTGCCCTCTGTCCTTTCTCTTACTATAAAAAAAAAAAAATCCTATAAATGCTGTTGTAAGTCCTTTTACTAAAAAAATTTTTAAAAAGTTTTTATTTATTTAGAGAGAGGGAAGGTAGAGAGAAAGAGAAGAAGAGAAACATTGATTGGTTGCCTCTCACACATGCCCCAAAAAGAAATTTGTAGGATTTCTTTATTCTTGATTCTAATTGTTTGTTAGTTAAATATGCGAGTACCAGACTTGCAACCCAGGCATGAGAATTGGGAATTGAACTGGCGAACTTTTGCTTTGTGGGATGATACCCAACCAACTGATTGTGTAATTGACTGTTCATCATTACTCTAATGATGGGTATTAAGAGTGTTTTCTATTAAACAATACATAGTGTCAATGCTAATAATAACAATAGCAGCTTATTCTTAGTTTATACATATCATCTCATTTAACTCTCAGACAAATATTAGGGGTAGGCACTGTTTTTAACTTGTGTTGTATGGATAAAGAAACACACATTGAGAGAGAGAACTTGTCCAGTTCACTTAGCTAGTATATGGTAGAGCCCGGATGGAAACTGAGGCAGTCCTATGTGCATCTTGGTGCAGCACATACTCTGTATTTATTATTGGCTGACAATTTATATCTGCAAAATCAACGTGGATGTTGTTCATTACTGGAAGTCCCATATTCTTAAACAAAATAAGCTGATAAAAAGAAATATTAATGTATGACTATAAAAGAAATAATGAAGTTATTGTCATATATTTGGAACATACAGAAAGCCTATAAAGGAACATAAAAATCTCCTGAAACCAGTTAGAGCCATTATGATTGTAGCATCCTCATTCTTTTTATGAGGGGGAACTTTCAAAAATTAATTTTCTTTAGTATTTGAGATCTGAAGGATTGGCATGTGGAAATTGGCCAAAGATGTATATAGATTATCTTTGTTTCTCTCTCTCTGTCTCAGAACATTTTTATACTAGTTCATAATGCTTTTGATTTCTGTAACGAGTTTGTAGAATTAGGTACCACTAATACCGAAAATCAATGAACTTTCTCTTGTCTGGGCGCCTTCTGGTCGTGTAATTGTTCCATTTTTATCCTCTAAGTGCCATTATTAGCTTTTAAAGAATTTCTTGTGTTGCTGGATTACATTACTGAATAAACCTTGGAAATGTGAACCATTGTTTTCCCCTTAGAATGTTTCTTTAATTTTTCCATGATAATGATCTTGCTGTTGCATCCAAAATGCTACGTTGATTCTTTTCTCAGAGCTTACAGAGTTTGAGATTCTTAAAATATAAGAAGAAAATCATTTCTTCATTTGCATTCTCTTTTAGAGTATTAAGAAATATTATAATAATTTGAAGCTGTATCTTAATACTATGTTAGAATCTGTACTTTTAAAAATAGGTTTTTAAGGACGTGAATCTTTGAACCAGTGGCCATGAATTTTAAACAGAAAGCAATTAATATTTAGAAAAATGCTTAATTTGTTTTATAATCATTACTTTGTAGGTATCTCTAATGCGTGATGAAGAAAAATTACTGAGGATTAAAGTTAATGAACTGGAGAAAAAGAAAAATCAGTGTTCTCAGGAAATAGATATGAAACAGCGAACCATTCAACAGCTCAAGGTAACAGTTTTAAAAAATGATTGTTTAAGTAGAATCTGTATATTTTAGTGTCTAAAAAAAATCAGTTTTTTATACCAAATTCTCTTTTGACTTTTTCTGCAATTGAAAAATAAAGTGGTTAAAATTAAACAAGGCCATAGTGACTTGCTTCTAATGATTAGAGTATGGAAAGGAAAAAATAGTAACTTACAGTGGAGAAATCTGGCAGACATCTGGCAGAAATACTTAACCAGGTATTCAAGAAGAGCATCACCAGTGGTAAGGCAAATTGGTTAACATGTATTTTCTGATTTGATGTGACCAGAAGGGCACATCTTCCCTATGGTATTCTTCTTCTAAATCTATGAACTCAGTGTAATTGTGAGAAAACATCAGGCAAACCCAAAGTGAGGATGTTCTAACTATGTGACCCGTAAAAAGTGTCAAGGTCACTAAAGAAAAGCATTACTGAGAAACTGTTACAAATGTGATACTAAGGAAACATGATGACTGAATGCAGTGTTGTATGGTGTGTGGGGTCCTAGAACATCAGTGGAGAAACTGGTGAAATCCAAATAGTCTGTAGTGTTGGTACTATTATACCAATGGTAATTTCTTTTTTCCACACAAAAATGATTATTTCCATTTTCTAAATAATAGCTTTGAGAGTCAGCTGCTCGTTTTTTTGTATCTAATGTTCGTTTCTTGATTTTTAAGCAAACAGTAGATGTTGAAATTAGGGAAGTTAAGTGGAGGTTTTGTAGGAAATCTCTGCTACTTTTGTAATTCTTTTATAAATCTAAAATTATTTCAAAACAAAAAGTTAAAAGAAAAAGCTCAGATCTTAGAACAAATTTTTAAGAGGACACTTAAGCAAAAGCAAAGTCTGTTTATAAATGGATATATTTTACTTGACATCAGTTAATTGGATAAGGCGACAGTAAAGAAAGATGGTCGTATTCTTCGCATGTTTGCTTTTAAATGAAGCAAACTAATGAATATTCAGGTGTAAACATATTTAAATTATTAACTGAATATAATCCTAGTAAAGCAATCTGTATCTTCATAATATAATTCAGAGATTTTCAGGTTCTGTAATGATTCATTCTAAGACTTAGGAAGTCAGAACATAGTGCTCACGCCAGATGAGATAATGAATGAAGTTGGGTTACCTGACAGATTAAAATTGGAATTGGAGGATTTTCAGTACCCATAATTTAATCTTGGCTTTTAAGGCTCTGGTTATTTTTCAAACCTTCCATCTACTTTCTATCTACATAGAGGGGATAAAAGGCCCTATTTTTCTGCATTTTAAATTTACTGATGGGGAACTTTTATATAGTTTTTTTTGCTCCTGCTTTGTTAAATACATAGTAAACCTCCATTTCCCTGTTTTTGCTTTTTGTGGACTATAAGAGAACATAGTAACTTAAAAACTTGAGTAAAATGAGGTACCGTATTTTTTCGGACCATAAGACGCACCTAGGTTTTAGAGGAGGAAAATAGGAAAAAAATTTTTGAAGCAAAATGGTAAAATAGTTAATAACATAAATAACATTCAGACTATAATTCAGCTACATTTGTACTATAAGGCACACCCCTATTTTTCTCCCAAATTTGGGGGAAAAAAGTATGTCTGATAGTCCAAAAGATACAGTAGATTATAAAATTATTATTATTGTTTTTTTCTTCTTATATTCTCACTCCGCCCTTTTCTCCAAGGTGAAAGACACTGGAATCTTGAGACTAGTAGCTTTGTAGGAGAAAGATATCAAACCTAATATTGAACTATGTTTTCAGGCCCCACTATTTATTGTTGTGTGTTTGTTACATTTGCATTTAAGTCATATTCTTCATTTTGCAGGAGCAGTTAAGTAATCAGAAAGTGGAAGAAGCTCTCCAGCAGTATGAGAGAGTGTGCAAAGGTCAGGAACAGACTTATACTTCCATTATTAAAATGACTGGCAAAATAGTTGCAATAACAATTGGTTTAGCATTTTCCTTTGAAAATTCTAAAGTAAAATAAGGGCAGCATAAATTGTAACATTATCAAAACAGAAAAACATTTATTCTGATGAGTAACTTATCAGTGTAAGGTTTATTCTTGGAAATATAAAACATTAAGAAATACTCGGTCAAAGTTAATTGATCTCTAGGTAATGGCTAGTATTTTGTGAAAAATAAAGACAAAGTTACATAGGTCACAATGAATGGAATAGAATTCAGACAAAATTATGTAGAGTATACTTCAAGTAAAATAGCTTTAAAATTAAAAAATTTATGAAATATTAAAAGAACATTTAAAACTTTAGGTTCAAATTGTGTGTGCTGAATTATGCTTTTTAACTCAAATTTTTTTAACTTCAAATGTTATAAAAATAGGTTTATAGTTCTTTGTGTGGAGAAAGACATGCAGGTTATGATTATTACAGTAGCTTTATTAACTCAAGAGATTGTCACGGCGCACGGCGCACTTAGGTACAACCTGGTAAGTGCTCAGATTGCCAGCCCTCATTATTTACACATCTTGTAGTCCACTTGCTATACTCAAGCACACTTGGGCACAGAGCACTTACCTACTTTTGCCCACCCCTTTATTCTGTTCATAAATCATTGCATATTCCTTTCCTTCCCATCACTCACTCACTCGCTCCTGAACAAAAAATTGTATTTTCAGTTTTTGAGGCTTTCCCTGGCTTACATTTCTATTTAAATACTGAATGCCATTCGCTTAGCTATCTTAGTAAACTTGTTTTCAAAATAATTGAGATATTATATATATACCATAAAATTTACCTTTCAAAATTGTGCATTCTAGTGGGTTTACTATATTCACGAGGTTGTACAATCACTACCGCTGTCTAATTCCAGAACATTTTCATTACCTCAAAAAGAAATCCTGTACCCATTAGCCAGTTCCTGTCAACCACTAATCTGCTTTCTCTCTCTGTGGATTTGCCTATTGTGGACATTTCATGTAAGTGGATTCATATAGCATGTGGCCTTCTGTGTCTGACTGCTTTTACTTAGCCTGCTTTCAGGTTTCATCCATATTACAGCATGTGGCACTACTTCATTCTTTTTCGTGACCAACTAATAGTCCATTGTACGAGTAGGTCACTTTTTTAGAGAGAGAGACAGGTGTGGGATTGAGGGGAGAGAAACATTGATTGGTTGCCTTCTTGCACATGTTCCGACTGGAGATCAAACCCACAACCTGGGTATGTGCCTTGACCAGGAATCGAACCTGTGCCCTTTTGGTCTGAGATGATGCTCCAACCAACAGCCATACAATCCAGGGGTACTTTTTATTTATGTATCAGTTGATAGGCATTTGGATTGTTTCCACTTTCTGGCTTTTATGATTATTTGTGTACAAGTTTTTGGGTGAACATGTTTTCACTTCTCTGGGGATAGATATCCAGTAGTGGAACTCCTGGGTCTTACGGTAACTGCAGGTTTAACTCTTTGAGGAACTGTCGTATTTTCCCACAGTGGCTGTGTGTTCCAGCAGTGGATGAGGGTTCCAGTTTCTTCATGATGTTGCCAACACTTATTTTTCATTTTTAAAGTTATAACTATCTTTATTAGTTTCCTAGGACTCCTGTAACAAAGTACCACAAATTGGGTAGCTTAAAACAACAAAAACTTACTCTCACAATTGTGAGAACTAGAAATCCAAAATAAAGGTATTGATGTGCTTCTTCTGAAGGTTCAAGAGAAGAATCTTTCCTGTGTTTTCCAGCTTCCGGTGGTTCATGGCAGTCCTTTGTTTTCTTGGTTTGTGTCAGTACATATGCAACCTGTCCTTGTTTCTAACGTGGCCATCTTCACTCTGGTGTGTCTGTATCAGTGTCTTCTTCCTGTCTGTCTGTCTAAATTTCCCTCTTTGTGTAGGACACTTGTCATTAGATTTGGGCCCATCCTAATCCAATATGACGTTATTCTGAACTTGGTTACATCTGCAAAGACCTTATTTCCAAACAAGGTCATATTTATAGTGGGTGGACATGAAATTTTGGGGCACACTATTTAACCTAACAATTTGATGAATATAAAGTAGTATGTCATTGTGTTAGTGATTTGCATTTCCCTAATGACTAATGATATTGAGAATCTAGTTTTCAGTTGTTGGCCATTTGTATATCTTCTTTGGAGAAATGTCTGTTGAGTCCTTTGCCCATTTAAAAATTGGGTTGTCTTTTTATTTTGCAGTTGTAAGAGTTTTTTTTATATATTCTGGACATTAGATCCTTATCAGATAAATGATTTGCAGGTTTTTTCTCCTATTATTTGGGTTGTTTTTCAATTATTTGATAGAGTCCTTTGATGTATAAAAGTTTTCAATTTTGATGAAATTTAGTTTACCTATTTTGTTTTGATTACTTGTGTTTTAGGTGTCGTGTCTAAGAAACTATTGCCTATTTCAAAGTACTATTGCCTATTTCAAAGTCACCTAGGTCATCTTAGAGTTTTTAGTTTTAGCTCTTATATTTTTAGATCTTTGATCCATTTTGTATTCATCAATTGAATATAATTTTGTATATTGTTTGAAGTAGGTATCTAACTTAATTCTTTTTTTTTTTTAAGATTTTATTTATTTATTTCTAGACAGGAGGGAAGGGAGGGAGAAGGAGAGGGACAGAAACCTCAATGTTTGGTTGCCTCTCATGTGGCCTCCACTGGGGACCTGGCCCGCAACCCAGGCATGTGCCCCAACCGGGAATCGAACTGACGACCCTTTGGTTTGCAGCCTGTGCTCAATCCACTGAGCTACACCAGCCAGGGCATCTAACTTAATTCTTTTGCATATGGAGATCCAGTTGTCTCAGCACCATTTGTTGAGAAGACTGTTCTTTGCTCCACTGCATTGCCTTTTCACCTATGTTGAAAATCAGTTGACCGTGAATATAAGGATTTATTTCTGGAATCTCAATTTTTCATTGATTTATATGTCTATCCTTAAGCCATACCATACTGTATTGTTACTTGTAGCTTTATGTAAGTTTTGAAATATGAAGTATGAATCCTTCCACTTTTGTTCTTCTTTTGCAAGAATGGTTTGGCTATTTGGGGTTCTTTGGATTTCTACATTAATTTTATGGTTAGCTTGTCATTTTCCTCAAAAGAGCCAGCTGGAATTTTGATGGGGATTGTGTTAAATCTGACCGTCTGTTTGGGGAATTGGCCAACCTAACAATATAAACCATAAATGTGGGATATCATTTCATTTAGTTAGACGTTCTAGAATTCTTTTCAGTGTATTTTTTATTTTCAGTGTATAGGTTTTGCATATCTTTTGTTACTTTATTCCTAAGTATATAATTATTTGTCATGCTTTTGAAAATGGAATACCCTTAATTCTATTTTTGGATTGCTCACTGCTAATGTATGGAAAGAGAATTGATTTGACTTCAGTGATCTTGTATCCTGCAACCTTCCCGAACTAGTTTATGAGCTCTAATAAGGCCTTCTTTCTTTTTTTCTTCCTTTTGTGGGGGGGATTCCTTAGGATTTTCTATATATAAGATCATGTCTTCTTCAGGTAGAGATAGTTTTACTTTCTCCTTTCCACTCACTCTGTTTGCCTTTTATTTCATTCTTGCCTGATTGCCCTGGCAAAGACACCAGAACAGTATTGACTAGAAATGGTGAGAATGTCCTGTTTTTGATATTAGGGGGATGTTTTCATTCTTTCACTATTATGTATAATGTTAGGTATAGGGTTTTTGTTGATGCCTTCTATCAGGTTGAGAAAGTTCCCTTCTGTTCCTAGTTTGTTAAGTATTTTTATCATGAAAGGGTGTTGGATTTTGCAAAATGCTTTCTTCTGCATTTATTGAGATGATCATGTAAGTTTTATTCTTTATTAATACATTGCATTGCATTGATTGATTTTCATATGTTGAACCAAACTTACATTCCTAGGATGAATTTCACTTGATCATGGTGTAGAATGCTTTTATATGTTGCTAGTTTCAGTTTGAGGGATACTTATCAGGGATATTGGTCTACCATTTTCTTTTCTTATGCTGAATGGTTTTGCAGTTTTATTAAATTCTGAACTTGAATATCTTTTTCTCCCCCAAGCTATCTTATCTTTCTTCTCTCTGTTTCTACTACTGATCTCCACTGTTTTCAGTGTTTGGACGAGGGGTTAACTAGTGGCAGCCCTCCGACCAAAGTCAACTCACTACATAATTTGGTAAATAAAATTTTATTAGAACATAGCAACACATTTTCTATTGTATTGTCTGTGACCACTTTCACATTACAGTAGCAGAGGTAAGTAGTTGTGATAAACCTTGAAATAGTTACTATCTGACCTTTCACAGAAGATGTTTGCTTACCCTGGTTTAGACTTTAAATAATATTGTTTCCCCGTATCCTCAGAATCAGTACCTAACTTCTGTTACATCTTTTCCTAATGACTCCTCATATTTTTCCTATCCCTTTGCCAGGCCTTATGTCAAACTCATTCTCTTGTATAGCTAGATTAACATTTTCTAAAACTCTTATTTTGTCTCATTTTCCTATTAAAAGTATTTGATCATTTCAAACTGCCTACACAATAAACTTTCACACTCTAGCTTGACATTCTGGCCTCCCTTTTTATAGCTAATATTGTATAACTTTTCAGATCTTATCCAGACTAATTTGTTTTATTTCCTAATCCTGCCTTGCTTCATTTTGCCTCTATTTCCATGATAGAGAAGGCAAACAAAAGACCACATTTTCTGTGGAAGTGTGTGATCTCAAAAAAAAAGACCCCAGAGCAAATTGCTAATTTCTGTAGATTTGGCACATGTACAAGTCTACCTTATCTTTTTTTAAGTATATTTTATTGATTATGCTATTACAGTTGTCTCATATTTTTTTCCCTTTTATCCCCCTCCACCTTCCAGCATTCCCCCCACTAGTTCCTGTCCATGGGTCATACACGAAAGTTCTTTGGCTTCTCTATTTCCTATACTATACTTAACCTCCCCCTGTCTATTATATATCAACCAATTCTGCTTCCTTTTCCCTGTACCTTTTCCCCTATTCTTTCCCCTCCCTCTCCTGTGTGATAACCCTCCATGTGATCTCCATTTCTATAGTTCTAGTTGTTAGGTTAGTTTTTATTTTTTAGGTTCAGTCCTTGATAGTTGTGAGTTTGTTGTCATTTTATTGTTCACAGTTGTGATCTTCTTTTTCTTAGATACGTTCCTTTAACATTTTATATAATAAGGGCTTGATGATGATGAACTCCTTTAACTTGACCTTATCTGGGAAGCACTTTATCTGCCCTTCCATTCTAAATGATAGCTTTACTGGATAGAGTAAACTTAGATGTAGGACCTTGCCTTTCATGACTTTGAATACTTCTTTCCATCCCCTTCTTGCCTGCAAGGTTTCTTTTGAGAAAGCAGCTGATAGTCTTATGAGAACTCTTTTGTAGGTAACTATCTCCTTTTCTCTTGTTGCTTTTAAGATTCTCTCCTTGTCTTTAATCTTGGGTAATGTAATTATGATGTGTCTTGGGTGTTTCCTTGAGTCCAACTTCTTTGGGACTCTCTGAGCTTCCTGGAGTTCCTGGAAGTCTATTTCCTTTGCCGGACTAGAAGTAAACACTAAAAACACTAGAAGTAAATACTTGGCTTTGAAAATTTTTCTATGAAAATAATTACTGAATTTTAAGAAAATAAATCAGATTGGGATGGAGCCATTTTTGCTTTTAAGAGGTAAAAGTTTTAATTTTGGTTTGAGAATGTTAAGACTAAAATTGTTTTGCTAAATAATGTGTCTTCTAAATCCCAAGATTTGTGCTTATTAGTATTAGTAGTTTAATATTATAAAAATTTGTTAATTTTATTTGAAAAGATTTCTTTCCATTTGTGCATTATTGCAGCCGTCCAAGCGCCCATCTGTACCTCAGATAGTTATTTGGTGCTTCATCTATGCCAGTGGTGTTCTAGGGATTGGGGATACAGCAGAGAACAAGACAAAGTTTCTGTCTATATGGAACTCATATTCTATTATAGCTAATAAAAGTATATTTTAGTTTTTAGAAGAATTCAAGAAAAATTGGAAAGAAGAAAATAGATGTTAGTAATTTCTAAAATGTTCACCCCAAATTTTTAGATCTAAGTGTTAAAGAAAAAATAATCGAAGACATGCGAATGACGCTGGAAGAACAAGAACAAACTCAGGTAGAGCAAGAGCAGGTGCTTGAAGCCAAATTAGAGGAAACTGAAAGACTGGCCACAGGTAAAATAAGATATTTAAATCTCAAGACATACTCTTGCATTTTTTATTTTCCTAGATGTCTTTCCTTTTTAAAGTATTATAGTATTTATAATAATTCATAATGAAAAATATTTAGTGTGATTTTTGGAGTGCCCTGTCATTTTTCTTTTTCTAGTGTGATGAAAATTGTTTTATCTAAGTAAAATTGTGTATAGTAAAGAAGGAGTAAGGAGATGTTCATAATAACTGGATGATAACTTACAATGTTCCCCAGATGACAAGAATAAACTTTCAACTGAGTTTTACCTCTGTCTAGCTCTTAGTATCATCTTGTATAAATGCTCTGATTCCATCCTTCAGAACACCATTGTACACTTTGAACATTATTCAGTGGTCCTTGTAGTTCCTCTTCTCTAAAATTTGGTAAAAACTCTTAAAAGCACAGCTCTTAATATAGTTCTAGTTGTGTCTTTTTAAAAAAAAAATTCATTTAGTTTTAGAGAGAGGGGAAGGGAGGAAGAAAGAGAGGGAGAGAAATATCGATGTGAGAGAGAAACATAGATCAGTTGCCTCTTGTACACACCCTGACCAGGGTCCGAGCTGGCAACCCAGGTCTGTGCCCTGACTGGTAATCGAACCGTTGACCTTTAGTTTTGCAGGATGATGCCCAGCCAACAGAGCCACACTGGTCAGGGCTCTAGTTCTTTCTTGGTCGTTCCTTTTCTGGGCTCTTCTGAGTCTTGTCTGTATCCCATGCCATGTATATCTCTAAATGGTGTAAGTTTTGCACATTCTTTTAAAACTAATTTTTTCAAACAGAATTGGAAAAATTGAAGGAAAAATTCAAAGATCTGGAAACAAAAAGTAATCAAAGGGCAAATAAGGAACTTGAGGATTACACAGATGTGCTCAGTAAAAAGCTCAGGAAACTTCAAGATGAGTTACAGGTATGATTTTATTTATGTATGTGTATGTATATCTGTCTATATATTTATTGTATTTCTCATGAGAGAAGAATTCAGTATTTGATAATCAATTTAGATATGGGTAAAATAATTCCTAGGAAGTGTTAATATATTGATATAATTTTTTCAATATATATTGAAATAACATGGAGGAAATTCCCAAGATACAAACTAATTGCTAGTGAAAATACAGTGGTTTGAGTCTTCAGTTTCATATTCTATAATTTAATACTTAAATTACCATGTCTTACCTGTTTTTCTATCCCTTAAATTTTTTATTCATTAAAAATTGCTGTGGAGAAAATGACTGTTAGGAAAAGTATTTTGATTATTGTAAATTGTTTGAATATGTAATTATTAAGATGGAATTTTAAGACTTGTAGGAAACTGGGATATATTCAAAACCATACTATATAGAAGATATTTGACTTGGTATTTGTTCGTTTATTTATTTTATGTTCAACTCTAACATGCTATGTATAGAATACAGCATGTGGGGGAAATTTGTTAATGGGATTTACCAAATACCACTTAAAATTTTGTATATTAAGAGTTGCAGTCATAACTAGATTTGAGATGGAAGAAAATATAATAATGATTTTGAAAAGTTAGTTGCATCTAAATTTTCTTAAATTCAGGTTGTATGTAATTGGGTACTGAACAAATACAAAAAAACATTGTTACTTTTTTTTTTTACTCATTAATTTTTTTTGACTTAATCTTTATTGTATTTTTTTCCATTTCCATTTTGTCCCCTTACATTCCCCTTACCCCAGCAATCACCACACTATTGTCCATGTCCATGAGTCCTTTTGTTACTTTATTTTGTAATTGTTAATTACGTAGTCTAGACTTTATCCTTTCCATTGTGAAAACCTCAAGTTAATACTCCATTAATTATGAAACAAATTTATTAACCCTATTGAGAATATTTACATTAAGGAGTAGTGGTATTGTTCTCAAATGATGTAATCACATATCTTAGATTATAACATTTGTAATTGTGGAATGGACTGCCACAGTTCATGTAGTACAGTGTTTTTAAAAGTTTTTAAAACAGTGGGACATATATTTTAATGGGATATTGTTTTTGTTCACTTGGATTTTGAATGTATAAATTAGATGGTTTTGAACCCAGTGGATCTATGGAAGCTGCTTTGGAAGTTACTGGTCAACTATAATCTCTGTCCAGCTGTTTTCAGTGATTCTTAAACTAATAAATATTGTCCTATTGTATAAGTTGTTTTTATTTATTATCCTATATACCCAGGAATATTTTATTTTTGGAACCATACTATTAGATATGACCGTCATAAACCAAGTCTTTGTTTTGTTGTCCTGACATTTAGGAAGACTTGGGTGTTTGTAACACTTTCAGGAATTCAAATTGCTCATTTCTTCTTTTGTTCACTGATTAAATCAAGTCCTTAAATAGTGGACTCCATAGCTAAGTAAAGTTTATAAAGGAAATACTGTTTAGGAAAGCAATAATCATTTCAAACGAAATGATTATTTCATTTTATAATCTGAAATAAACTTTGGTGTTGTCATTGTTGAAAGAAAATCACTGTTAAGTTTTTAGAAAGGTAAAAAAGTGATGGGTTTTATGAAGAGTATAAAAGTAGATTTGTTGACTACTTAAGCATGTGATAGTTATTTGTACTGTTTATGTGTATAGGAATCTGAGCAGAAATATAAATCTGATAGAAAGAAATGGTTAGATGAAAAAATGATGCTAATCACTCAAGCAAAAGAAGCAGAGAATCTACGAAACAAGGAGATGAAAAAATATGCTGAAGACAGAGAGCTTGGTTTAAAGCAACAAAATGAAGTGGTTGGTAGCAGTTATACTTTCTCTTTGATGTATTATTTCACTTGGTTTCTTTGGTTTGTTAAATTTATCTCTGGGATTCTTATCAGTCTACATGGTTAATTGTTTTTCTTTCTTTTTTTTTAAAGTAGCTTTTCTATTTGTATTGTGAATGAAAAAGGGCTGTATAATAAACCTGACAATCTGGGGCATTGGGGGCACATGGCAGGCATAACAAGCTTAGTGGCTAACTACACAAGATGCTCTGATCACAAATTTCTAACAGGCCATGATGGGTAGTCATGTCTCAGGCCCCCTTAGCAGAGGTCAGTCTTTGAGTTCGTCCATTGTGCTTGTGCATCTAGGATAACATAGTTTTGAAATGTCAAAGTAATTTTTTAAAATTTTATTTGTTGATTGATCTTCAGAGAGAGAGCCATTGATTTGCTTTTGCACTCATTTATCCATTCATTGGTTGATTCTTATCTGTGCCCTGACCAGGGATTGCACCCAAAAAACCTTGGTGTATTGGGATGATGCTCTAACAAATGGAGCTACCTGGCCAGGGCCAGAGTAATTTTCTTTTCTAGATCCTTTGAAGGCACAACTGCAGGCACTAGAGCATAAGACCACCAGAGCAGGAGACTAGAGAACCCCTCATTATTATCTTGTTCCCTGCATGCTGTCTCTGTGTGCTATATATGTTCATTGTTGACACTACTGTACCCACCAATGTAAAAGAATTTCTCCATTTCGCTTTTTGTTATTTTTTATTTATTTTATTTTTTAAATTGAATTGCTTGGGGTGACATTGGTTAATAAAATTATATAGGTTTCAGATGTACAATTCTATAATACATCATTTTTACATTGTGTTGAATGTATACCACCCTAAGACAAGTCTTCCGTGACCATTTATCCCCCTTATATACCATCTTGTACCTCCTCCCATTCCCCTTCTTTTTATTTAACCCTAGAGATTTCCCTGCTTTGCTTTCTTCTGCTCCCTTAATCTACCACAGTGGATTTCATTTATCTTCTTTTGTTTTCTCCTTTGAGTCTAATGCATAAAAGGAACTGCTAAACTGCCATTCTTCTGAGCATTTTCTCAGTCTGTTTAGATCTTGCTCCTGGGCATGCCCTGAAAAATCTGACTCAAATAAACTCTTATAGAACTTTTCAATAGGTTTTGGATGTTCTTTCACTGACAGTAAGATGACTCTTCTGTCCCACTTTATCTTGAAGTTCATTTATATTCTTATTTTAATTTTTTCCAGTTTATTTAGCAAATTGGGGAAATACCTAATTACATTTCTATCTAGATACAGAACTTAAATTTCTTCCTTTTGACTGCAACAGGGTTATTTATCCCTACTGTATTGTGAAACTTTTCTTGCATTTTGAACTGTACGTTCTAATAACATGGTTTGTATATTTTAGCTCATATGCCAATTTTATCATGAGTTTTTAAAAAGTCAGCCTGGCTGGTGTAGCTCAGTGGATTGAGCGCGGGCTGAGAACCAGAGGGTCCCAGTTCAATTCCCAGTCGGGGCACATGCCTGGGTTGCAGGCCAGGTCCCCAGTGAGGGCCATGTGAGAGGCAACCGTACATTGCTCTTTCTCCCTCCCTTCTCCTTTCTCTAAAAATAAATAAATAAAATCTTAAAAAAAAGAAAAGTCAACTGGTTTCTAGAAGAGTATAGGTAGAAATAACCTTCAGTTTTGCCTAGCTTTGTCCTACGAATCCTATCTTAGCTTGTTTTGTTTCCTCCTGTTTTAACCGAGAATTAGTCTGTTTGAAACCAATGTTTCCAATCAGAAAAAACAAGTTAAAAAGGCACCATTGTTCTTATGGGAGCTGTTGAGCAACATAGAAACATTATCTTTAAATGAAAAATGGTTTTTCTCTTTACAATAATAGTGACTTGGTAGTATCACGTTGTTATTTGTTGGTATTTCCTTTGTTTATGACAATTTTACTGATAACAGCTAAACTTTTCAGTGAAGATAGGAATGGTAATTTTCAGTAAGTTAAGAATGATTTCCAACTGATTTTTAAAAGCATTTTAACTTTTTATTTTGAAATCATTTTATTTACTGAAAAGTTGCAAAATTAGTACAGAGAATTCCTGTAGACCCATTACATACCTTCTGATGTTGTATCTTACATAACAATAGTACAGTGATCAAAACCAACAAATTAATGTTATTATAGTAGGGTTAGCTAAATTAATGGACCTTGTTAGAATTTCACCTGTTTTCCCACTAATGTGTTTTTTTCTGGGCCTGGAATCTGATCTAGGATGCTACACATTTAGTTGTCACATTTCCTTAGAGCCTTTTTTGTCTGCCAGATCTTGTGAAACTAATACTTGTCATTACTACAGCTCCGAGATGGCAGTATATTTCATTTCATGTGCCACCTCCACATGATCGGAGGAGTATACCTTCAGGAAGTGTTGGTTGAGCAGGATTCTGATGATAACAGGAAAGGTTGTTGCAGGTTTTTGTTTTGTCCTACAGCCCAACAAACTATTCTGGGCAATAATAAGATGCAAAAAGTGAAACTGAAACTGTTGGCTGTCGTAGTCACTCCCAATTCCAAACCAGAGTTGGGGCCACTTTGTTTTCTTAGTTAATGGTCCTTCGGCAGCCATGCCAGCCAGTAAAGCTACTTTGAGTTTTTAATCCTAGAGAAAGCTAGCTCCTTCTTTCTTCTATGGATTTCTTTACAATTATTATTGCAAAGTGAACACTCACTTTACCACCCAGTGCAAGAAATAGAAACATTGCCACCAACACTGGGCAATCACCACCTTCTGCTTCTTTCCCAGTGGTATTACTGTTCTGTCTTTAATGTTTCAGTTTAATGCTTTAGTTTTGACCATTGTTGAGTTTTATGTAAATGGAAATGTACAGATGCATTCGTTTGTGCCTAGCTTTTTTCACTTAGTATGATCTTTGTAAAGATCATCAATGTTGTTGCAGGTAGCTAGAGTTATTCCATTTTCATTGCTGTGTATTTCAGCACATGAGTATACCATAGTCTGTTCATTTTAATGTTGAAGTTATGTGGATTTATTTCTGTTTTGGGGCTGTTGAGTAAATTCTGTTAACATTTCACACATTTCCTTTCATACATACGTGCGTGAATTTCTGCTGTATATTTAGCCAAGACTGGGATTACTAGCTCATAGGGTATACGCATGTGGAACTTCAGTAGAATGCCACACTGATTTTCAAAGTGTCACTGGAAAGGTACCAGGACCGAGACCAAGTTGTTTGTGCCCCGACAGTCTGTAATGTGGGTTCTTGACTTCTTGCTGGAAAGATTTTATGACGTAAGTCCAAGTGATTTTGAGAGTATGTGTATTAAAGCTGGGCAACAAGGAAGGGCTTAAGATAGAAGAAGCAAGATCATAGCGACAGTAGTGAACCTAGGTGGAACTGCTTTGGCCCTTTGGGAAAGTGAGGCAGATTGAGCTTAGGCGAGGCTGCCTTGGACCTTTAGAAAGAGTCGCAGAGGCAGAAGAAGTGAATCGTACTGGACTGAGTAGACTCAGGAAACAAGTTACAGAGGCAAACGGAAGACCCTTGAGGACAGGTTCAGGGGGTTAGCATGGGATGAGCTGCCACTGCCTGCTGCTCCCCTGGTTGCAAGTCTCCTGGGAACCTTTAGAGTTTAGAAAGAAAGCAAAGATAAACACCTGAGACAAGAAGTGGGGGAGGCACAGGCGTGCTCAAGAGAGAACACAAAACGGGTCCTTTGTCTCTTAAGGGTTTTTATCTGTTTTCTAAAGGTGGGGATTTTAGGGGAGTTCTTGATCAGAATATCAGCTTTCCTGATGTGTCCTTTGATATGCTGATGAATCAAGCTGAGCATGTATGGGCACCAGGGTCATTCTCTGATCAGTTTAACCTTTAAAGAATGTCACCAGAGAGGGGCCAGGATTGAGTTGGGTCTGCTCCTGCATGGTCTGGAATGTGTAAACCATTTGCTCTTAAGTGTCCTTGGTTATGGAAGATAAGATTTTAGGATTTATTACCTGGCTGTAAGTTGCTCAGCCTTGTTTTAGCTATCTGTCTCATTTTCCCCATTCCAATTGCCAAGGAATTTTCCTGGCTACTTGCTAACCTGCCTCAAAAGTAGTTGTACCCATTTGTACTCCAACTAGTATTATAGTTGCTCTATATTTCTGCCAACATACGGTGTTGTCAGTCATTTTTTATGGCTTTGCTGTGCTTTATCCTGATTACTAATGAGGTTGAAGATGGTTTCATTTGTTCACTGGATCTGCTTAACTGTGCCCCCTTGTCCATTTTTTCCTGGACTGTTTAGCTTTTTCTTGTTGATATATAGGACTTGCTTATACATATTGGATAGGAGTCCTTTGTCTCTAAAGTGTGAGTACCTTCTTCAGTCTCTGCTTTTTTTACTCTTACTACTTTTTTTCTGAAGAATTTAAGTTCTTAAACTTATTTTAGTTCATTTTCCCAATCTTTTTTTCCTTAACAAACCTCAGAACAGGGGTGTCTAGTCTTTCGGCGTCTCTGGGCCACGTATTAAACACACAAACACTTATGAAAACACAAAGATCTCATAATGTTGTAAGTAAATTTACAGTTTTGTGTTGGGCCACATTCATAGCCATCCTAGGCCGCATACGGCCCGCGGGCTGTGGATTGGACTCCCCTGCTCAGTGATGTAGATATTCTCATGTTCTGTTTAGGGTTTTACTTTTCATATTTAAACCTAGAATTGGTTTGTGTGTGGGAGTGAAATAGGGGTGAAAGGGAGCAGACTGTGCCTCTTTGGGGTGTTGGTTATTTTAGGCTGCTGGTTAATTTTAAGAAACATCAGCTCTGAAAACCAGGTAGAAGTTACCCTTTATAAAAGGACACATTTATAATGGAAATTTCCGTCTAAGTGAGTTTCTCTCATTGGACTTGGACTGCTGTCTCTGTGGGTAGAAAAGGCAGGACTTAAATCTGTGTAACAATCTTACCCTTGTTCTCTGTGCTTTTCTGGTAACCCCCTTAACTGATTCTCCGAGTCTTTAGCTGGAGGAGGTAT
Source organism: Micronycteris hirsuta (assembly GCA_004026765.1). NCBI lineage: Eukaryota > Metazoa > Chordata > Mammalia > Chiroptera > Phyllostomidae > Micronycteris > Micronycteris hirsuta. The sequence goes on from PVJI01003985.1 coordinate 96,058, forward strand.
TGCAGGTGACGGCTTGCACCGCTCCTCCATTTTGGCAAGTTACTGTCTGTGGGTCTTTCCCATGTATGCAGGAGGCATTCAGGTTGTTCAATTTCAATTTGTTTTTCTCCTGCTTTTCTGTCTTGTGTACATTTGATTATTAGTTGAACCAGAAGAACTTAAATGGTGGAGGATAATTGGATAATTTTCCCTCCCTGAATGGGGGTCAAGGCTGGTTTTTTTTTTTTTTTTTTTAACTTTGGTTTAACCAATTATCCTGGTAGTACTTACAGGAAAAAATTACTTTTCCACTATTCTGCAACTCTTGTCATATAAATCAGTTGTCCAAGAGTTAACTTGGAGGGTTGGGTTTTATATTTTTCTTTTTTATTTGGCTATTTAGTTGTTCTAGCACCCTTTGTTGAAAAGACTGTCCTTTCTGTTAGGGTGGTCAGTGGTGCAGGCTGTGAAAGAATTCTCAAATGGAAGAAAGTTTAGAGAGGACAGATTCTATTCACTCTCCAGGAAAGGAGAGGGGCGTGGTGTGGAGAGTTACACCAGCACTGAAGGGTGGGGGCTTTGAGCTTTTACTGGGATATAGTTGGATTAAAAGGGGTGGAGGCGGTGCTGTTGTGTGGCCCCTGGGCTGTTGGGGGCCTGTAACATGAGGCTGCAGTTTGTGCCGATGTTACCTTTTGCCTGAGGCTGTAGGGAGCTGTTAGTTCTGTTCTTGCTTTCCAGTAATTTCCAGGCCTGGGAACACAAGCTTGGAAGAGTAAAATGACAGTCGTGGTTAACGAGGTCATAGGCCTGCTAGGCAAATGGTGACAATACCAAGTGGCTCTGGCTTTGTCCTTTAACTTTCCTCTATTGAGTTTATTTGGTGTTATTGTAGAATGCCAGCTGACCGTAATTTGTGGACCCTCTCCTTTGTTCCACTGATCTCCATCCTTACAGCAGTATCACATGGTTTTGATTATTATAATAAGCTTTAAATGATACTGTGTGATTGCTCCGATCTGTTAATTTTCAAAATAATTTGGACTATTCTAGATCTTCCGCATTTCCATATAACTTTTAGAGTCAGGTTTTTCATGTCTTCACATACATACAGATATACACACACACCTGCCCTGATTTTGATTGAAATTTCCTTGACTCTGACAAGAAAAAAATTCTGACATATTCTAAAATATAATTACAGATTCCAGAGAGTGAGAGAAAAAGAAGTTAGCATGTTAATAGCCGTGGGCCAGCTCTGACAAAAGACTGCTCACATTCCTGTATATCTGTAGGAATTTAGGATTCATGTTCAGGTGGCTATTTCCAAGATTATCCAGGAGATCACCGGGAACCGCAGGTTTACACATGAACTTTTCTTGTTTACAAGAAAAGCTTTTCTTGCTTCTTGTTTACACATGAACTTTTCAATCTGCTGTCTACAACCAGTCCTCAGGAACAGACATGTTTCTTCCTTGCTTGACTCTGTGCTTATCCCAGAGCTGGCCCTGGTTTAGCTTCTCCCACCCCCACCCCTTGTCTGTTGCTAATGTAAATCCTATCGGAAGGCACCCCCGCCCCTTCCGCCCCCTCTGCCCCCCACACACACTTGATGTATAAAGAGTTCAGTAGCTCCAGGACTGCGGACATGTTGTCTTCTCACCTGGCCTTTCTGCTTGGGGCTCAGACTTCATGCCCCATGACCAGGTTCACATTGGCCTGCATGCATCGAAGCCAAAAATAAGATGAGAGCTTGTAGCAAAGAAAGTATTTATTTTGGGGAAGTGGCCCACGTTACAGGTGAGTTAATGCTCAAAGACCTGGCTCCCCGATGGCTGCTAGGGTTTTATAGAGGGGAAATCATTAATCATGGTGACTATGGGAGTGAGAGCAGTGGGTCTCTACTGATTGGTCGGCGATAGGGTGGGGGAAATTGGTTAGCGCCCCTGAGTCTGATGTCAGCCATGGCCATGCTTATCTGGTTTCCCTGCTTTTTTGGTGCTGGTGCTGAAACACACAACTGAAGCTTAGATGTTATCTTTAGTTCGATTAAAACTGTCTTTGTGGTCATTAGACTTTGTTCCTAAGATTATTTGATGGTAATTAGAAGTCATTGTCTTGAGGGCTTAATGATTCAGGGGGTGGACATGCAAGGGAGGGGACAGGTGAGTCAGGTTGCTGTATGAGGCCAGTTTGAATCAAAAGGAAGGAGAAAATGTCATGTTTAAAGAAATGAAGTTTTTATACTGTTACACTAGCAATGGCCTAATAAACCCTCTTTAAATTAGACTTAAAGCTGTGGAAGTTAAACATTTTTGTTTAACAACTCTTATAGATCTATTTGGAGAGAATTGAAATCTTAACAGTATTGAGCCTTTTGATCTTTTAACAGATTATCTCTCCATTTATTTAAGTGTTTTGTAACTTCAGCAGTGTTTTATAGTTTTCATGTTTAGGTCTTGCACATGTTTGTTTTATTTTCATTTCTCTATTGTTGTTATTAGTTTTGTCATTTGTTTTGCTGTAATTTTACCCTCTTGTTTCTCAATACTGGTGTTGTTTTAAGAGCTGTGATTGTTGATTGAAAGAGGTGACCAGCATGTTGTTTGAAATGAGATGGGCTGGGGTGCCAGGGGTGTCCCACCTTTTGGTTTCTCTGCACCACACTGGAAGAAGAGTTGTCTTAGGCCATATATTAAATACATTGCAACGTGAAATCCCTCAAAATCTCAACATTTTAAGTTAGTTTGCGATTTTATGTTGGGCTGCATTCACAGCCATCCTGGGCTGCATGCAGCCTGCAGGCCTCATGTCGGCCAACCCAGTAGGCATAGATGGCAGCAAGTGGACATTAAATATATATGAGACATTGCGCGTTTTGTTTTAAAAGTACAATAAATATTTTATCTTGACCTCATTATGCATCTTGTTCACAGTTATATTTATTGTGTTACTTAAAATAAAATTTCAAAAAAATTTTAGATGTATAATGTTTCAAAACATGCTCTAACATTTTCTCTCTTTCCTGGTTAGGAAATACTTACAGCACAGCTGGCAGAGAAAGATAGTAACCTTCAAAAGTGGCGAGAAGAACGGGATCAGCTGGTTGCAGCCTTGGAAATACAGCTGAAAGCATTGATGTCCAGTAACTTACAGAAAGATAATGAAATTGAACAATTGAAAAAAAGGATCACACCAGAGGCTTCTAAAACAGTCAGTAGAATCTTGTTCTTTCTATGCCTTTTTTTTAAAACAAATTTTTCAAAATTGTTTTGATTAACTCCTTAAAGGTTAAAGAAGTAAGTTTCAGTAGATCAGAGGGGAATTAATTTGAAAAATTATTTGGCTATTTTTTGTGAATTTTGAGTTTTTAGAGTTTTATCATTATGATTGATTCAGAGATAATATTGTCTTCCTAGTAGAGTTGTGAAAATTAGTTGAGAGCATTTGTGAAATCAGTCAGCACGGTTTTTACCTCAGTGCAAGTCAGTGCATGCTGTAAGCCCCTGTTATCATTCAACAGAATCTTTTTTACTTGGCAGTTACGGTTAGGGGACACAGAGATGTATTTGGCTTTTGATTTTGATGGCAGTGATGAGAAGGTCTGCATTGGAATTTATCAAGTTTAAAAATATGATCTAGTACCTTTTTAAAGACCCTTGAGTAGGGTTTGGGAGTAGAGCACAGCCTGTGACTGAGGAGGTAGGATGAGCAGTGTGCGGCGAGAAAAGGTTTCATCGTCCGTGCAGCCTGTTCTGCTGTGGGGCTGTGGTTGCATTTCCAAGACTCCAGTTTTTCAAGTTACATCCCAACTCAGTACAGACCTCGACTATGTCATTTTCTGTTTCCTCATCTGGAATAATGATTCTTGACAAATTTAACTCAGTTACAACGAAAGTAAAATGAGAGAGTATATGTAAAACACCTTGGAAGTTGAAAGTAATCTTTCCAGTTCTCTGTATCAGACATGAAAGTGGCTGGAAAATTGCCCGGCCTTTCCTGAGTCTCTGAGAATGAAAGAGAGCGGGAAGCAGGGTTGCGTGGGCATTGAAGAAGTCTGTGATTACTTCCCCTATTTAATCCACCCACATCTTCATTTTATATTCTTTAGGTGACGTGTTTTAATTTATTTTTGGTTATAATGGCCTGTTGCTTTAATATGTACTTTAGGAAAAAGAAACCATGGATATCAAGCCCAGACCTTTGAATTCAGGGGATCTTGGAGTTAAAACTGAACCTCAATCAACAAGTTTTGAAATTTCCAGCAACGATGTAGAGGTGGGTATTTGGGAGCACAGGCTACTTTTTCACCCTCTTTACCAATGACCAGGCGACATGCAAATATAATGTAATCAGTCGTGGGAGATACCTTGCTGTACGTTTAGTTATATATGCTCTCTGCTGTGGGAAAGGAAGCTAAAGGCTTTTGAGGAGAGGTGAAGCTCTTCTGAGAGATTAGGTCTCCAAATACTAATCTCCTTTCAAAATGATACTGATCTCTTTTTTTAAAATAACTTTTTTTTTAGATTTTATTTACTTTATTTTTAGAGAGAAGTGAAGGGAGGGAAAAACCAATGTGTGAGAGAAACATCCATCAGTTGCTTCTCACACCCCCACCTGGGGACCTGGCCCACAACCCAGGCACGCGCCCTGACTGGGAATTGAACTGGCGACCATTTGGTTCACAGGCTGGCACTCAATCCACTGAGCCACACCAGACAGAGCTCAAAATGATTCTGATCTCAAACAACAGATCTGTTAATATAAACAGACTTCTCGGTCAGAAATAGGAAAAGATACAGTACGCATGATTATTTGACCTCGTAAGAGATCCCTTTAATTAGCATTCTATTAAATAGAGTGTTTTTTTTTTAAATCATTCCCATTTAATAACTTTGTCACCAAATCTTAGTAACTCACAGTGAATTTCCATAATTTGTAGTGAGTTTAGGATTCTGTGAATCACTTTGGATAATAGATTCTCAGGTTACATATGAAATAGATAAAAATTCTATGTCATTTAAAGTTTTGAAAATAAAATTGCTTAAATATTTTTTAACATTTATCGGAAGCATTTAGTGTTGGGAACCTTGCTAGATGCCGAGAATACAAACATAAATAAGATATGATTGCCATCTTCATGGGGGAAAGAATCTAGTTAGACAGATACATACACGACTGCCCTGTTGGACCTTACCGTTCGGGCTGAGTGTTGTGAACGGAGTGCTAAGGAGAAACACCGACTAAGGAGGATACGATGAATTCTGTCCGAGTGATTGTGGAGGTGGTAGCGAAGGCAACATCATCCAGGGTCCTCAGGGAGGACAGAATTTTACCAAGCAGAGAATAGGAAGAGAAGGGCATTTTAATCTAGGGAAATAACGTGAGCCATTCCTTTCCTCTTGGCCTTTCCCTGATAGCTTTTGTTAGAGTTTCAGATAACTAGCATTGACCTTAGAGACTACTGCAAATTTTATTGTTTGTAGAAAAGATTGAAGTTGATCCGTAAACAAGATTAATTTTCGATTGCACAGGCAATCGTGTGGACATTTCTTTCTCTATAAATTTATATATTCTGTCCTAAAACCTCCTGATTCTAATTTCCTATTAAAAACTCCAGCAGTTATATACTTGATGGTTTTGGAGAATGGTATTGTTCGTCTCTTTTGCATATTTTTCTTGCCTTCATGAAATCAGTATGCCCAACTGGGCTGAGATTCCAAAATGATTCATTCCCATAGCTGATTGTGGAAGGTCAGCTGGATCTGTATATTGCCTCTGCCTGTAGCTTGGGCTTCTCACAGCACAGTGGCTGGATTCTGAGGTGGAGCATTCTGAGGAGGGGAATGTGCTGTAAGTTAGTGTTGCCAGAGTGCAGAGTAGAAGTTACAAGGCTTGTTAGGTGATTGAGCCTCAAGAAGAACCAAGATGTTACTTCCACCACATCCTATTGGTTATAGAAGTAATTAAGGCCAGCCCAGATTCAAGGGAGGAGAATGAGACTCCATCTCAATGAGAAGAGTAGCAAAGAATTAGCAGCAAACTTTAATCTGTTATAAACTGGGTGTTTATTAAAAATTCTAGACTCTCCTTGTAGAGTTCTGATTTAGTAGGTTTGTGGTAGCATCTAAGAATCTTTTAAACAAACTCTCTAGATAACTTTTAGGATCATACAGTAAGTTTGAGAAATACTTATCTCTAAGTTTCCCTCAATTTTAACATACCATGTATAAGCTTGGTGAGGGTAGAGGATAATTCAGTCTCTGTCCTTGCACTGGAGAATTTGACTTCAGCACACTTTTTTATCTTTTCTAATTCATTGTCTTTGATAGGTATTTTTTTTTAACATTTTTAAAAAAATTTATTTATTTATTTATTTTTAGAGAGAGGAGAAGGAAGGGAGAAAGAGCAATGTATGGTTGCCTCTCACATGGCCCTCACTTGGGACCTGGCCTGCAACCCAGGCATGTGCCCTGACTGGGAATCGAACTGGGACCCTTTGGTTCCCAGCCCGCGCTCAATCCATTAGCTACACCAGCTGGGCTCATTGTCTTTGATAGGTATTTGAGAGTTAATTTTTTGTGTTTTATAAATTCATATTCTGCAAATAAGATTTGTTTTCCTTTTTAATTCTGTTGTAGGATGAATGTGTAGTCCTTGACTCTTGTGAAGTGTCAACGGAAAATAATCAAAGTACTCGGTTTCCAAAACCTGAGTTAGAGATTCAATTTACACCTTTATGGCCAAACAAAATGGCAGTGAAACACCCTGGTTGTACCTTACCGGTCACGGTTAAGATTTCCAAGGCTCGGAAGAGGAAGAGTAATGAAATGGAGGAGGTAAATACTTAATTGATGAGTGAATTTAACAAGCAGACATTATTATTAATTTCAATTACATAGTTAAACTCTCTACACTGTCCCCTATTCATAAGCACTGCTGTCAGAGACCAGAAATAACTTATGGCATATTCTGTCCTCTTTAAGAATATCACTGTAGTTTAATATTCTTCAAACAAAAGCTTACAGATATTAAAATACATAGCTCATCCCCCATTTCAGTGAAGTTGCGATAGGTCAAACAGTGGTGGGTTCTATTGGAGAACTGTTGCAGTCTATCAGTCCTGTTCAAACTTAGACACTTTCCCTCCAAGGGAAGAGGAAATGGTTGATAAAAAAGTTAGAGAAACTGAAATGGCTATCTTGCTTCAATATAATCTTTGTTCTTTAACTAAAATTTTAGGTCTCTCTTGTCATAACTCTGTATGTTCTCTTAGCAGTGAAATTCTTTTTCTAATAGCCAGTGTATTAAATTTGGACCTCTGTTTAGTGGTAGGCTAAAAACTGTTTACCTCTTCTTACTGCAGCTTTTTAATTATAGGGTTATCAAACCCTCTACCGTGTCGCATAAACTTTCTGCCCTCAGTTTCCTCCTTTTGGAAATAAGAGAGTAGATATGTTTAAAATGCTTAGTTTTTGCTCTACGTGTTGTACGTAGGTAATAAGTGGTAATATTTATTTTAAAAGTAAATTGTTATAAGTTTAAAACTAATTATAAACTCCAGCATAATAACTTTATCTTCAACATTTTTTTTTACTTCTTTAAAGAGTACTATATTTTCAAGTCTGTGGAAGAGAAATAGTATTAACCATACTCCTGAGGCTCTCTGTCAGGTAATAAACTTGCTAAATGAGTATTATTCATAAATAAATATTCATTTCCTGCTACACCTAGAACACCTTTAGAGGTTGCTTTGTAGAGCCTTAGTTAACTTTTATTCTATATTTAATTTATATTTAATACATTTTAGATACAATTCAAATACTAAATATTTTAATTTTATTACCTATGTTGACTTTTCCTTGATTTATTTTTTTTAGGGAAAAAGAAAATTTGTTGTGTACACAGTGTTAAAATACAATTATTCATTTTACTGTTGGCTTATACTCTCCTGTACTCTCCATGTGTATTTGAGAATAGATGTACAGGTTGTTGTGTGCAAATCATGTAAAACTTAGACGTTTTCACTGATTTTGCTGGCTCTTCATTGCTGTCCTAAACTGAGGTCTTCGTGCAAGTCGTCGGCACGGTGCTGGGTGCTCGGTCCAGGGAAGACCACAGAGAGCCCTTTATTGGTCACTGAACGTGTGGCGGAGTTACAGCTCTTCTCTGTTTGCCCTCCACCACGCCGTCTGCCTTCCCCTTGGAGGGAGTCTGTTTCTTATGGCCCTTCGCGGCTTCCACTTGATGACTTGGATTCTGAGGTTCAGTCCTGATCTTTTTTCTGCTTCTCTTCTTGCCTTTTTTTTTTTTATGCTTACAATCTTTGGTATAACTAGGATTTGTACAGTTCAGTTCAGGTAATAATACCACAAAAGGCTCTTCCTAGGATGTCATGCCTATTTAATAGGGAAGACAGTGTGTTTCTTAATTTTCACATTTTACCGATGTTTATACTGAAGATTTTTGTATGTTTTGATTTTATTCTTTTTTCATTGCTGCCAAATTTCAGTTAGAGATCTTAGACACAGATGCTTTGTGGGATTTGGGAGTTGGGGAAGGGGCAGGTATATTGCTGTGCTGTATTTTATAGATGGGTTTCAAATAAAAGGTGTTATCCCTTCTAATCTTCATTTAGCTTGTAATTTCATTTTATATGGTGTGTAAAAAATCCACACCTTCATTTGCAATATATACATCTATTAAATTATCATATTGTATACCGTAAACTTACATATGTTATATGTCAGTAATGTTGGGGAGAAATTTATACTTTTAGTCAGGGTTTCTCAACGTCAACACTATTGACATTTGGAACTAGATATCTCTTTCCTTAAGCAGGCTGTCTTGTGCATCATAGAGGTGCTTAGCAGCATTCTGGCCTCTACTCACTAGGTGCCAGTAAAGCTGCATTTCCCCAGCAGTGACAACCAGAATGTCTCCAGACGTGCCTGTGTCCCCTGGCGTCAGCAACCACCCCTGGTTAAGAACCATTATCGCCCTTCCTCCCTCCCTCCCACTCTCTGTCCCTCTTTTCCCCTTCCTTCCTTCCTTCTTTCCTTCCACAGAAAGAAAAAAATTGTCAAGAAATTAACCAGTGCTGAAATATATTATTTTTAGGACTTGGTGAAATGTGAAAATAAGAAGAATATTGCACCCAGAACTAATTTGAAGTCCCCTGTTTCGGAGCATAGAAATTCTTCTACCAAAAAGGAACAAAAGGTTTGTGTTTTAATTTGTTCAAAGTTGACCATTTTACTAACTTACATTTATAAAGTAGAAGATGAAAATAAAGATGTGAAATTTGATGAATAATTATTCAGTTATGTCCAATGATAACTTATCTATCTCCCATTTCTGTTTATTAATTCAGATTGGAATGTAAGCTTTAGCATTTGGTTGGCAGCAGGCACGTCCTGATGTGTTCACTTCTCACTTAGCGTTTGGCCTGTCACACTCCCTTTGCCATTCTCTGGCTCTTTTATCCTTTTCCTCATATTCTTTTTTTTTTTTTTTTTTTTTAAATCCTCACCTTAGGATCATAGAGAGAGGGGAAGGGGGCTGGGCAGAGGCAGAGAGAAAAGAGAATATTGGCTGCTGGCCCCCCTTCCCAATCCACATCCTGCAGCTTAGTTATGCGCCCCTACTGGGAACTGAACCCATGGCCTTTTAGTTCACAGGAGGACACTCCAACCAACTGAACCACACCGGCCAGGGCCTCATCATATTCTTAATCACAAATTCCCTGCCTGAGAATTCATAACCCGTGTCTGGCCTCTTTAATTCAACTGTGGCTGTAACTGTTTCCTTCTAAAATTCCTCATCAACAATAAGCACAAATGTTTATTTATTAGGTTTCCACACGATCGTCATCTCAGAAAACATATTCTTTACGGAGTCAAGCATCTGCAATCAATGTAAACTTGGCCACTAAGAAAAAAGAAGGAACACTACAGAAATTTGGAGACTTCTTACAACGTTCTCCAACAATTCTTCAATCAAAAGGTGTGTAGAAAATTAATTAAATGTCCTTTAGTGTTCAGTATAGGATATTTCCTAATATCTGATTGGCATAAACTCAACAAGGGTTATTATATTTCAAGCATACATTACATTGTCCTTTGTTAGTTACTGTGGGAAGAAACAAGAGAGGATGGTATGCCTAGGTGTTGACTGTGTAGTAAAGAAAGTCCTGCATTTAAGTAATTGATCCAGAGCAGGCTGCTTAGTGTAGTTACAGAGATACAAGCGAAGTGCTGTGGTGGTACTGGAGGGAAGTGAACTATTCTAATTAGGGGCGAGGGGAAAGTTTTATAGAAGAGATGGGATTTAACCTAGTAACTGAAAGGTGGGCAGGATTACACCTGCTAGAGATAATCGTTAGTAGAATAGTCTATATTCTTCTAGTGTTTTTTTCTATGTATAGATAAACATTATCTATTCATATAAATTATAAACATAACTTCTATAAAAACCTATTGAATTTACTTAATGCTTTTTTTCTTAGCTACATTAATACCTGTTGTGTTAATACATGCTCAGGTGTACACTTTATATCTACATGTATACATAAACATTCATACACGCACACACACTCTCGTACATCTACAAGAGGGAACAGTTTTGACACAGGTAGAATACTAGGAAAGTATAGGGAATGTACAGGATATTCCAGGTAGCAGTATGTGTCTGGCATGTAGAATGTGGAGAGATTATTGGGGAGCGGAGGCAGGTGGAGGAGTAGGTTTTCATGAGATTACCTGAGTGATAGCAGTAGGGTAAATTGGAGAATAAGGAGGAGTAGGGATATAAAGGCAGGGGACAGTTGAATTGATTCAGATAGGTTGTGTAAAAAATACTTTCTGTAAAAACTTACATAGAGGTTCCCAAACTTTCGTGGTTCCTTAATAACTCAGTAATGTTTTTTCGTTGTGGCACTGCACCCAAAGAAAAACCTAGTAGTTTTATCCATTTAGTACTTAAGGCCAAACAACCACTGAAAATTCAGCTTCTGAAAATCCAGGCTGCAAAGATATGTCATCGTCAAAAGGAATGTGATGCAATACTTTGAAACTGACCTGCCCCGAGCTGCTGTCACTGTTCGCGTGCGGAGCAGGCGCTTCCCGTAGTTCCAGTGTCTCAGTGCACGGCGGGAACGTCCCGCTTAAAGCAGAGTTTGTGTAAGCATAGAAAGTATCTGGAGGGACAGAGGGCAAAGTGTTAAATGTCTAAATTTGGAGGGGCAGAACTTGTTGTTTTAGATTTTTTAGATTTTCATGTATTTTACTTAAAGTATATTGACAGCCACTTTGGTGTTAAAAAGGGATATGTTTACAAGGAGAAGGAGGTACATGTGCAGTAACGGATCCGTCACCTGGTTGACTCAGCTCCTTAACAGCCTCTCTACCGATACCCCTGGCATGGATTTTCTTAAAAATGTATTTCTAGGAATATAAGATATCCCTATTCTGGATTGTAACTACAATACATAGCTGTTGATCAGTTGAAAATATAAGGAAAAAAGAAAATTGAGATTAATTCATTATTTGATATCACTGGTTTTCCAATTTTCTTGTCTATCTCCTATCCATTCAATCCATGGCAAACAGAGCAATCTTTTCAAAGTGCAAATTGAATTATTTAAGCTATAATTTCTTGTTTTCTTTTTCACTGGAATAAAAGTGCCCCAAGTGCAAAATGTCTGTCTAGTTCACATTCTCAGCTCTGAGTATAGTGGCTCCAGGCCAAAGTCCTGTGTGTGGTTTTTGTTTTTGTTTTCAAAGACTGACCGTTATGGTGGCTGGTCATTGTGTGGCAGTTACAAAGGTTTTACCGGTTAGCCTCCTGGGGGAAAGCTGCATTCCCTGCACCAATGCACTGCCCTCTCTGAAGGGAGTAACAGTCAAGTACTCAGGCCAGGGTCCAGCCAGGCTCTGGTACGTACCTGGATTTCTAGCCTGGGTGCCTTCCTTTGGAGCCTTTTAATTGGGTACCTTGAGCAGAGAACTTCCTCAGGTGTCTGCCAAAGACCTATGACAGGGAAGGGGAGGCAAACTTGAAGACACCTTTCTTTACCCTCACTCGGTTTTCCCTCTGCTAGCCCTTCCCCCTGGCCTCCAGCCCCAGCGCTCATGAAGCAGCAGGTGCTTCAGCCTCTCGTTCCTCTGGCAGTGAGATGGCCCTCACTTCTGTGCGGATCCTCCTGACCTAGACCACACCATGTGCTGTGGGAAGTAGGGGAAAGGGGGCGAGTGGGAGCTGGTGGTTTCTCAGGTGTGGCTTCCTGCTTACTCTGTTGCTGTAAGTGCTTAAAGCCTTGAGTGTTACTTCATTTTCGCTTGTCTTAATTGGCTTCTCTCACATCTGGCGCCTCAGCTCTTGAGCTCAGCTGAGCCCTAGACAAGTAGACCCTCAATTAAGCATATTTCCTTAAATGTTTTTTTCTATTTTTTAAGTATATTTTATTGATTATGCTATTACAGTTTTCCCAATTTTTCTCTCTTTATCCTCCCTCTGACCTGTACCCCCAACCCTCCAGCATTCCCTCCCCTTAGTTCATGTTCATGGGTTGTAGATAGAAGTTCTTTGACTTCTTTCCTATATCATTCTTCACCTCTCCCCGTCTATTATGCCTACCAATTATGCTTCTTATTCCCTGTACCCCCGCCCCCGCCATTTCCCCCTCCCCTTCCCCGCAGAAAACCCTCCGTGTGATGTCCATTTCTCTGATTCTGTTCCTGTTCTAGTTGTTTGCTTAGTATTTGTTTTCATTGTTTTGTTTTATTTTTAGGTTCAGTTGTTGATAGTTGTAAATCTGTTGTCATTTTACTGTTCATAGTTTTTGATCTTCGATTTCTTAGATAAGTCCCTTTAACATTTCATATAATAAGGGCTTGGTGATGATGAACTCCTTTAACTTGACCTTATCTGGGAAGCACTTTATCTGCCTTTCCATTCTAAATGAAAGTTTTGCTGGATAGAGTGATGTTGGGTGGAGGTCCTTGCCTTTCATGACTTAAATACTTCTTTCCAGCCCCTTCTTGCCTGCAAGGTTTCTTTTGAGAAATCAGATGATAGTCTTATGGGAACTCCTTTGTAGGTAACTCTCTCCTTTTCTCTTGCTGCTTTTAAGATTCTCTCTTTATCTTTAAATCTTGGGTAACTTAATGATGATGTGCCTTGGTGTGTTCTTCTTTGGGTCCAACTTCTTTGGGACTCTCTGGGCTTCCTGGACTTCCTGGAAGTCTCTTTCCTTTTCCAGACTGGGGAAATTTTCCTTCATTATTAGTTCAAATAAGTTTTCCATTTTTTGTTCTCGTTCTCCTTCTGGCACCCCTATAATTCGGATATTGGAACGTTTAAAGTTGTCCCAGAGTTTCCTAAGCCTCTCTTCAATTTTTTGAATTCTTGTTTCTTCATTCTGTTCCAGTTGGATGTTTTATTTCTTTTGTTCCAAATTGTTGATTTGAGTCCCAGTTTTCTTCCTGTCACTGTTGGTTCCCTGAATATTTTGCTTTATTTCACTTTGGGTAGCCTTCATTTGTTCTTTCATTTTGCAACTGAACTCAATCAGTTCTGTGAATATTTTGATTACCTGGGCTTTGAACTCTTCATTAGATAGGTTGGCTATCTCCTTATTCACTTAGCTCTTTTTCTGGAGTTTTGCTGTGTTCTTTCATTTGGGCCCTATTTCTTTGTCTTGGTGCACCTGATAAGTTGTAAGGGGGCGGGGCCTTAGGTTTTCTCCCAGGCCGGGCAACCCTCCTTGCCTGTGGGGGAGGGGCCAGAGAGGGAACAGTGCAGCTCGCCTGCTTGGCTCTAACCCCACTTTCCAGTGAACTCTCATGTGAGATTGGGAGTTTCTCCCACTGTGACAACCCTTGCTGTAGTCCACAGTCAGCTCTGAGTCTCAGTTTCCTATTCAGCCATCCCTGCCTGTGCCGTCTGCCCGTCTGCCTCGTCTGGCACCTCCAGGTCTGGTTGGTCTGGTTGGTCTGGTTGACTGCTTCTTTAATTCCTTGGTTGTCAGAGTTCCATGCAGTTTGATTTTCTGGCACTTCTGGTTGTTTATTGTTTTTAGATTCGTTGTTATCTTCCTTTTGGCTGTGTGAGGAAGCTAAGGGTTTCTACCTACGCCTCTGTCTTGGCTGGAACCAGCAATTTTTTTTTCTGTGCTTTAAAAAACACAGTTTATTATATGTATATGGATTTTTTAATCCAGGAGTTTTCCCAAATGGGAATATACTTTATTAAAACCAATATGTGCCCGGCTGGTGTAGCTCAGTGGATTGAGCGCGGGCTGGGAACCAGAGGGTCCCGGTTCGATTCCCAGTCAGGGCACATGCCTGGGGTGCAGGCCAGGTCCCCAGTGAGAGCCATGTGAGAGGCAACCATACATTGCTCTTTCTCTCTCCCTTCTCCTCTCTCTGAAAATAAATAAATAAAATCTTAAAAAAAAAACAAACAAAAAAAACCAATATGTGCCTATTAAAAAAATAAAACAAATGTATAAAGTAAGAAATTTAAAAATTCCTTGCTTTCTCTCTTTTACTGTGTGTGTTAACTACAAGTAAAGGGCTCACAGTTACAAACTACTTTTACTTAATAATGTGGACATCTTTCCATGTGAGTACTGAACTCGATCTACCACCTTCCTTTTAATGCTGTGGAGTCCACTATTATGCATCCTGCTTCTTTGTTTCACATAGCATAAACCTCTTTCAAGTCATTAAGGATGGATGAGTTTTATTGGTGGTACTATAATTTACTAGTCATGATATTTTACTTACTTGTTTTTGCTCTTAATCATTATGTTTATTACGCATTTAATTTTTTGTTTATGAATTGCCCATTCATGTCCTTTCACCATTTATAAATTACAGTGGTTTTCTTTAATTTGGTATGTTTTTTTGTTTTAATAAAAATTTTAAACCTTTGCAGTTAGAAAATTACTTCAGAACTTAACTAATAAATATATTTTTTTATAGCAAAGAAGATAATTGAAACAGTGAGCTCTTCAAAGCTCTCAAATGTAGAAGTAAGTAAAGAAAATGTATCTCAACCGAAACGGGCCAAACGGAAGTTATACACAAATGAAATTTCATCTCCTATTGATATATCCGGCCAGGTGGTAAGCTACTTTTTCAGTTTTCTTAAACAAAAATTGTTCATGTTATTTTAAGTTCTCATACTCATAACAGTTTGAATTTTATAATTGTTTGAATTTTTATTCTTTAGATCAAATCTCTTAAAACATGATTTAAATGTTATTCTTCTGATATCAAATGTGTTAAATTTATTGTACTTAAATATAAATGTGGTATTAATGCATACAAATTGCATACGTTTACATTTATAAACTAATCAGAGGAATTTTAAGTCCATCAGTAAAATGATCACTGTTTAGTAATTTATTTGCTCCCAACGTCTATTTTTCTTGTTATCTTTATCACTGAGTTGTACAAATCCGGGCCTAAGCGTGCCTGGTAAAAGCACAGAATTGACATTCAGTCATTTCCGCCCACCTTTCCTCTGGGGCTTCCAGGTTCTATTGAGAGAGGACTGTAGTTTGTCACCACGACTCTGTGACTCATTCTCCTCACTGAGAACAGGCCGTGCTGTCACAGGGAAAGTTCTGATTTTTCGTCATGCTTACATTTGCCTAGTGGATGAAAGTGAAAATAGAAAAGTAATTAAAGGAAAAGCTTTCAGCAGGAAATGGCCAAGAAGAACCAGGGGAGAGAGGCTTTATTTGCAGCAGTGGCTTCAGGTATGAGATGGCCACTTACAGCCAAGCGGCAAAGAGTTGGGGTCAGTTAGGGCACGCTGCTAGAAGTGCTGTTCTCGTCATCGCTTTTCGCCGTCTGTCTGATCAGTACATAGTTTCCTCCCTTGGCTGAAATCCTTTCTTTTTTTAGTTGCAATATAATGTTCTTTCAACTTTGAAAGTTACATAGTTGCTGCAAAAGATCATTTCTTAAAAATTATTTGAGTCACATGTTTCCAAACATTTTAGTAAGTATTTCAGGCTGCATATGTACTGTATTTAATACAGAATGTAGATTATTTTAATTCTAGAATTACATAGTGTTGAAAGAATCTTTTACAAAATCTGCTACTTTAGGAAGCTTTTTTTGGCAGAAGATAATATTCCTGTAGTCCAAGAGGACAAAACAGTATAATGTGCCTATTTCAGTTACTACTCATATGAGCATATCTTACTAACTATAAATGTTTTTATTTTTATTTATTAAAAAAATTGTGTAATTGTTGATTTCAGATTTTGATGGACCATAAGGTAAAGGAAAGTGATCATCAAATTCTCAAACGACGACTTCGAACTAAAATAGCCAAATAATTCACTATGGAGAATGTTTTAATGTAAATTTTATGTTAATAATCATTGTAACTTGCATCCTGATTTTAAAGATAGTTGTATATATTATGGCATTTAATCCCTCTGTATATACATTGCTATTTTATACATAGTATACTTTTAATTCAATAAAGAAGATAAGTCAACAATAAATTGTCTACTTTTCTAAGGCTTTTTTGTAACAGTTTCTTTTTAAACTGTACATATTGTGTTATTGTCCCAGTGAGATACCATCCTAGAAAAGATGGTATTATTTTTTGTTTGTTTTTCTAGGCATAGATGCCATAGGTTATTTGGTTTACTTATATTTCACAGTGTCTTATGAATTGTTTGGTTTTTTTTTTAAGATTTTATTTATTTATTTTTAGAGAGAGGGGAAGGGAGGGAGAAAGAGAGGGAGAGAAACAGTAATGCATGGTTGCCTCTCATATGGCCCCCACTGAGGACCTGGCCTGCAACCCAGGCATGTGCCCTGACTGGGAATCGAACTGGGACCCTTTGGTTCCCAGCCTGCGCTCAGTCCACTGAGCTACACCAGCCAGGGCTTGAATTGCTTTTAATCTGTTAGGAAGTAGAACTGATTTTGCATGTCTCTGTGAATTATAGCTAAGATCCAGGGAATAAACGTGTACAGACCTCCAGTTGCGCAAATATGTATAGTAGTCCCCCTTTACCTCCAGTTTTGGTGTCCTTGGTTTTAGTTACCAGGGTCAGCTGCAGACAAATATTTTAAATGGAAAGTTTCAGAAATAAACAATTCAATAAATCCTAAGTTTTATCCTTGCCAAGTTTTAAAATTGTGCACCATTCTGAGTAGCATCATGAAATCTTACACTGTCCCATTCCACCCCACCCCATCCCACCTGGATGTGAATCATCCCTTTGTCCAGCATCGTCACACTGTGTCCTCTCCCCTCCCGTTAGTCCCTTGGTAGCTTCTTGGTTATCAGATTGACCCTGGTGGTATCACTCTGCTTGTGTTCAGTAGTCCTTCTTTCACTTAATGATGGTCCCAAAGTGCAAGAGTAATGATGCTGGCAATTTGGAGAAGCCAAAGAGAAGCTATAAAGTGCTTGCTTTAAGTGAAAAGGTGAAAGTTCCAACTTAATGAAGAAGAATATTGTATGCTGAGGTTGCTAAGATCTACAGTAAGAATGAATCTTCTATTAGTGAAATTATGGAGAAGGAAAAAGAAGGTGTGAGTGTTGCTGTCACACCTCAGACTGCAAAAGTTTTGCCCACAGTGTGTGCGGAGTGCATAGTTAAGATGGAAAAGGCATTACATTTGTGTGTAGAAGGAAACAGAAAATGTGCTCCGACTGACAGCAAGGAAGCACTGAGCCTATGCAGACTTCAGCAAGGGATGCCCTGAAACGGTGACCACATTCACACAACTTCTATTACAGCGTATTGTGATAATTGTTCTAGCTTATTTTTAATTGTTACTCTCTAACTGTGCCTGATGTGTAGATTAAACTTTATCATAGGTATGTACGTAGAGTGTATATTGGGTTTGGTGCTATCCATGGGTCCAAGCATCAACTGGAGTCTTAGAACAGATTTCCTACAGACCGGGGAGCTAATGTATATGCATAATTTAGAAAAACACTATTGAATCTTGAATTAGAATATCTTATCGTTTATAATCTAATAGAGTTGGCTTTCTTATTTTTCCAGGAAATAGAAGATCAGAAGTAGAAAGTTAAAAAAAGATACCATCTAGAGGTCAAAAAACATTGATAGCTAGAAATGACAATTTTAGACTCACAGGCACCTTAAGAATGCACTCTTAATTCCATAGATGAGAAAACAGACCTATGAAGTTTACTTTTTCTAGATTATATAGCTAAAGTAAGTAAACTGAGCTTTTCTTTAAAACAAACAAACAAACAAACAAAAAAACCAGAGGCAAAAAGCATAGACCTCAAGAATTGCTGCCAAATGGAGCTTTTTAACCTAAGAGCACAGATGTTCCTAAAACCTTAAAGGCTTCATTGGGTTTTAACATTGTTTACTTTATTGAATGATGATCCTAATTCAGGAAGAAAAATTATATTTGTTGTCTTGTATAGGAGATCATACTATGTTTAGGGAACATATCCATCAGAATAGTTAATTATGTAATAATCTCTTTAATCACTGAAATGTTTTTATTATGGTACCTGGTTTTATTATGCTAAAAATAAATACATAGTCGACCCTCATTATTCAGAGAGTCCATCTTTACAAGTTTTCTTACTTGCTAAAATTTATTTGTAATCCCCAAATCCGTACTCTAGGCACTTTTGTAGTCATTCTCAGACATGCACAGTGTGGCAAAGAGTTTGAGTTGCTCACACGTGTGCTCTCTGCTGAGGTTGAACAGTGTTAATGGTGCCTTTCATTCCTGCTCTCAGACTAAGCAAATGTCCATGTACCTGAAATAGACTGAAGTCACTGTTCAACAAGATCTGCAAGGGAGACAGCTTGCCAAATTAAAGGGCTTTTGAAACATTTTGGGCTTTCTACAGATTTATACAAATAAAGCATTCATAAATTGAAAGTAGGAATCAAAATACCCACTGGAATAAAAACACTTCAGAAGAAGATGCAACACAGAGTCTCTACAACTATGTTTTATAATGTGTGATATGGAGTCAAACATCAGTAGATACGGAGTCAAAAGTCAGTTCATATGGAAAGAAACAGCAAAATAAGTCTCATAGTAAAAAAAAAAGTCATGAAAAACAAACTTTTAAGTGACTATTAAGTGCGTGTTCAAGAATTTAAAAGACGGGAGTGGTAGGGGGA